>PVHP010016771.1:0-35260 GCA_004024765.1 Zapus hudsonius | reverse complement strand
GCTGTAGGAACGGCTCAGTGGTTAAAGACACTTGCTTGCAAAGCCTAACAGCCTGTTTGAATGCTCAGTACCCACATAATGCCAGATGCACAAAGTGGTGCATGCATCTGGAGTTTGTTTACAGGGGCAAGAGGCCTTGGCATGCCATTCCCCCCCCCATTTATACTTTCTTTCACTCATTCTCTCTGCTTGAAAATAAATAATTGAAAAACCCCTTCTCAAAACACTATTCTACTTACTAAAATTGAAATTACACATATCTTTTCCAAGTGTCTCATAATGAGAAGGATGTTTACAGCGGTCAAATGTATTCCCACGACTGTATGCTCCGGAATTGTGGTTTGGGGTTAGTGATAATGTATTATTCCTAAAGAATTTCCCTGAAAAAGAAAAAAAGAAGAAAAAAAACACCTAAAAGGTGTAGGATTCACTCAATGCTCTGTTGCTCTCTGTCAGGACCTCAAGCCCACGGGAGGCTAAAACAAATGACTTAAAAGGAAAAAAGAATAAAAATTGCAAAGTTATTGGGTAGCTGGAGGTGGAGAAGGGAAGAGATCAGAGAACATAACATCCGCTTTGATCTTCCATGTCCTTCCACAGGAGTAATTAACAACTCAAGAAGAATAATGTAAGGAATACTAGAAAGAATGTTCTAGAAAGTGTGCAAAGCTTTGTCTGAACTAATAAAATGGTCCATCCTTGAGTTGGAATGTAGAGTCCTGCTTGTCCCACCATACCTGAGGTAGTTCGCTGGGGAGGATCTCTTTGGGATTTGAACCCCCACATCCAGCAGTGCTCTGGCCTCCGGTTCTTATCCGTGTCAGCAAAGAACTGAAAACACGGACTTCAGACATGGGTAAAGCATGAGATTTATTTTGGGGAGAGTTAAAGGGGCAAAGCAAAGCAAGAGAGGACCCAAATCAGAAGTTCCCCCCTTCCCTTTCTCTCTCTCTCTCTCTCTCTCTCTCTCTCTCTCTCTCTCTCTCTCTCTCTCCCTTTCCCTTTCTTTTTCTCAAATAAATTAATAAAAATACTTTAAAGTGACTCTCTTTAACATTTCCATGTCTAACTGTGGAGTTCCCCATTAAATCAGAACAGTGACATCTCAAATCAAGTGAATTCATCCTCAAAAAGGGGAGAGGAACCCAGGAAGATCTCCCTCCCACAGGGAAAGGTCTCAGGCTAGTGGAGAGGTCTGGGGGGTGGGGGACAAGAAGAAAAGGGGGCTTACATGCATAGTTCTGTCCCACTCACGTGAATCAGACATCCAATTAAAATGAGCCACCTCACCAGGCTCAACCTGATTGGTTGGTGGGTTCAAGAGGAACCCTGAGTCAGGCAGGATCCATTCATAGGGGCTTAGCCTGGGACATGGGAAGAAACCAGGCTCTGTCGCTATTGCTGAGGAGGGAATAGGAGATTGTGGTTTCAGCCCTCATGGGTGAGACACAATGAGATGTGAGTTCTAATCCCACCAGGGAAGGCATGGTGGCATGCATATTTCTGTGGGCCAGTCCTTAGCCAACTGCCTGTCAGGAGAAAAGCTATCTTGCTAGTTCAAACCACTATTCTGCCTTTAACGCATTTTTTGCAATCCCTCAGGAGTGAGGTCTACTGGATCTTACTACAGTGGGGTGACTTTCGCTCACTTTCTCAACACCAGGAGGTTAGTTGTCCATCACAGAGACATAGCTTAATTCTGGCCCACAGACAAAGGAAAGAGATTGGAGACACAGGGGAACAGTGAACTCAATGGAAAAAAAATAGAACAGGGTCACTATACATGTGTGTGCATCTAAATGTATATATATTATATATAGGTATATACATAGATACCGAGATAGCAAGGTAGATACAGTCATATATAGATCTAAATATAGAGGTATAATTTCTCAAGTTTTTTTTTCTGCCCATTGCTTCCCTGTAAGTGCTTTAATGACATTAATTATACCTGTTTCGAGTACTTTTATATGGTCTTCTGTGGTGAAATTGTTTGGACAGAAATCAGAAGTTTGCTTTTGCTTTTGTAATTATTTCATGAGGATTTGATCAGCTTAAAAATCTCTCTCAGGGATGGTGCGATGGCTCAGTGGTTAAAGGTGCTTGCTTGCAAAGCCTGCTGGTCTGGGTTTGATTCCCCAGCACCCATTGCATTCTCTCTCTCTCTCTCTCTCTCTCTCTCTCTCTCTCTCTCTCTCTTTCTTTTTCTCAAATAAATTAATAAAAATACTTTAAAGTTACTCTCTTTAACGTTTCCATGTCTAACTGTGGAGTTCCCCATTAAATCAGAACAGTGACATCTCAAATCAAGTGAATTCATCCTCAGTAGCTGGAGTTGAGTTCCACAGAACCAAACACAATTACAGAAACTTTGCCAATGCCACCAAATCTACTGTTGCTCAAAATAGCTGAAGTGTTAGAAAGATGAAGTTACTCTTCAGCTGTGACCCCACTTATATTTTTCTTGGGGACATACCATGTAAAGGTCAAGTCATTGGTATCTATATAAAACAGTGTCAAAATGGTATCTTTGCCAAAAGCACAGTACTACTAACAAGTCGGAAGGATTTGGAATGCATCACCAAGAGATAGAACATGGTAGATTTATTTATTTATTTTTATATTTATGGTCTGGTTTTTCAAGGTAGGGTCTCGCTCTAGCCCAGGCTGGCCTGGAATTCACTATGTAGTCTCAGGGTGGCCTTGAACTCACATCAATCCTCCTACTTCTGCCTCCTGAGTGCTGGGATAAGAGTCGTGTGCTACCAGGCTGAGGAACATGGTAGGTTTGAGTATGAAAGATGTATTTTGAGAGTACCATAAGGAGGTGGCACAAATGCACACAAGTTAATAAGAAAGTAACAGAAAACAAGAAAGTAGATAATCTACAAAGTCCCACTTCCAATGCAGTGCCCACATGAAGTGTTTGGGACTTCTGTTTTGGTGGCTGGTAATACTAGGTCACAAGTCTCGTGGAAACAAGAACAAAACCAAGATGGGCTGGAGAGATGGGTCAGCAGTCAAAGCACTTGCCTACTAAGCCTGACGGCCTGGGTTCGATTCCCCAGTACCCATGTAAAGCCAGATGCACAAAGTGGCACATGTGTCTGGAGTTCATTTGCAGCAGCAAGAGGACCTTGTGCACTCTCAAATAAATAGATATACATGTATATGTATATATATGGGCATACATATACATGTCTGTGTATATATGTATATGTATGTGTATATATGTGTGTATATATGTGTGCATATGTGTGTATATGTGTGTATATATGTGTGTGTATATGTGTGTGTGTATGTGTGTATATATATATTTGTGTGTGTCTGTATACGTATAGAATACATCCTCAAAGCACTGGAATTTTTGAGGGACTTCGATCCTCAGGACTCAGTACAAATGCCAGGTATGGAGATGCACGCTTGTACTCTCTGCCCTGGGAGAAAGAGGGCAGCAGATCCCTGGGGGCTTTCCATCTTACCTAATTGGCAAGCTCCAGGCCAATGAGGAAATGGGTGCACCAGGGCCTCTAGTCACTGCAAGTGAACTCCAGACATGTGCACCACATTGTGCATCTGGCTTTGTGTGGGTACTGGGGAATCAAACCCAGATCCTTAGGCTTTTCAGGCAAGCACCTTAACTACTAAGCCATCTCTCCAGCCCGGCTTTTACTTTTAATCTTTAATAAATATTAGACATTGCAGGCCACAGGATGACAGGCACTGAGCAGGGGAAAAGCCAGTGAGGAAATGTTCCAGAACTCCTGTGTGCACCAACAGGCTTCTGAATGCATCGCTGTGCCCCTAGAGCAGGTTGGGGAAGCAGCCAGGAGATGCTGTGTTGGATACTGCAGCCTGAAAATAAAGCTGGACTCTCTTTGGACTTTAAAATTGTTCCTATGCAGCTTGTTATAATCAAATAAACAAGAGAGTTTTTCCATGGAAAATGTTTTAAATCTTATGTACTTTTTACTATGTGGTAGAAAACACTATTGCATTCTCTGATTTATATCTGATTTTGAGGTCTCGATTGCACTGTAATCTTAAAACACCTTTATTTTTTTAAAAAAGTATTTTATTTATTCATTTATGTGTGTGTGTGTGAGAGAGAGAGAGAGAGAGAGAGAGAGAGAGAGAGAGAGAGAGAGAGAATGTGCCAGGACTTCTAGCCACTGCAAACAAATTCCAGACTCCTGAACTATTTTGTGCATCTGGCTTTACGTAGGTACTGGGGAATTGAACCTGGTCCTTAGGCTTTATAGGTAAGCATCTTAACCGCTGAGCCATCTATCCAGTCCCTCTTAAAACATTTTCACTATTCTTCAATTTTAGAATTCTGTGAAGCATGTCTGTTTTATTTTATAAAGGTTTTTGTGTATGGGATTTACAAAAAAAAATGTACTATTGAACTTTATAACAAAATAGTTTGATGAGGTCCAGGTTTTTCACTGAACTGTGAGATTTGTGATGGAACTTTTCTCTCTAGTTGTACTACTGTATCTTTAGCATCAAAATTATTTCTCAAGGGCTGGAGAGATGGCTCGATGGTTAAGGTGCCCATGTAAAAGCCAGGTGTACAAAGTGGCACATACATCTGGAGTTCATTTGCAGCAGTTGGAGACCCTGGAATGCCCATTCTCCCTCTGTCTGTCTCCTTTCTCTCGCCCTGTGCTTGCAAATAAATAAGTAAACAAGCAAATTTAAAAACTGTTTCTCAAAAAAGTTTCTGATACAGAATAGGCACTTAGCGGGTAGTTGTAAAACTAAGGAGTGAATTTAGACAAGACGAAACGACAAAATAGTATCGCTGATTGGAAAAGGAATTGAAACAAGATGAACTTAAAATCAAGGGCTGGTTTGGGAGAAACATCTAGATGTATTTCTTCCTTTGGAAGGAAGATTAGCATGCCATGGAAAAGCATGGTGGGGTCACCAAACCCCAAGTAGGGCTTCTTATAATTTTTGAGGGGAGTCGGGAAAGATTTACCCCACGTGACTCAGTTTCCATGCTAGGAGCCATGATGGCACTCAGTGGAACCCAGAGAGGCACTGGATGGAACCCAAGTTTATAACCCAGGTGGACTAGGGTTTTCCTGGCAACAGTGGGTTGTTCTGCACTAGCATGAAGACACATAGGTAAGGCAGTAAGTTATAGGTCAAAGTTGTCTTAGCTTGAGCTAAGGGGGGCTTTCTTTCCGTTGTGAAGTAGGGTCTCACTCTAGCCTTGGCTGAACTGGAACTTACTCTGGAGTCCCAGGCTGGTCTCCATCTCACAGTGATCCTCCTCCCTCTGCCTCCCAAGTGCAGATGAATGATTTTTAAGAGTATAAAGAGGTCCTGAGGCTCAAAAGTTCAAGAAACAACATCCACTCATAAGGGACATTGGAGAACAGAGAGAGGCAGCAGATGGTTAATTGAGACTCTAAGAAATTTACCTGAATGAAGGCTGCCAGCAGGACCCAGCTGCCCAGGGCGGGTCCCCATTGCTGGGTTCAGATTCGAATTCACATCCGATTCACATGTGCCATCATTTTGAAATCACAGCCACCCCACATACAGATGCTATGGAATGCATTGACGGAGCTGGGAATATGGCTCAGTGCTCTAGTGCTGGCCTAGCATATGTGAAGCCATGGGTTCAATTCCCAGCCCAACAACAACAACACCTATACATAAATAAATGAAACCTGGTAGAAAATATTACATAACCTGGGAGCACTATGCAGTCATGGCAGGACCACTGAGGAAAACAAAATCTGCTTATGCGCAATTCCCTTATATAAAAGTGTGCAATATTTGCATATAATTGGCATATATCCTTAGACTACTATTAATACCTAATATAATAAATGTTAAGTAAATAATATTATGTTATATTCCTTAGAGAATGACAAGTAGAAAAGACTGTCTTTGTTCAATGCTGAGGCAATGTTTTTCTAAATATTTTTAATCCTGGGTTGGTTGGTTCCATGGACCTGGAGCTTGTGGACTTAAAGTTTTAAAATATTATTTATTTATTTATTTATTTATTTATTTATTTATTTATTTATTTGTAAGCAGAGACAGACAGACATAGGGAGAGAGAGAGAGAAAGAAAGAGAGAGAGAGAAAAGAAGAGAGAATGGGTTGCCAGGGCCTCCAGACACTACAAACTCCAGATGTATGTGCCACTTTGTGCAGCTGGCTTTATGTGGGTACTGGGGAATTGAACCTGGGTCATTAGGCTTTGCAAGCAAGTGCTGTAACCATTGAGCAATCTGTGGTAGTTTGAATGGATCCCTCAATAGATTCAGGAGTTTTGTTAAAGTTTGTAACTTGAAAGAGGTGTCCCTGTGGACGGATCCCAGGCTCCAGCCCTAAGGTGTTACTGGAGGCAGATCTGGAATCCCAGACTAAGGTTTGCAGAGAGCACTCATTCTGAACCCTGCCTGGGGTTCCTTACTGTTTGCTGGGGTGTGTGGTGCTGGTGATGGGTTTTTCTCTCTCTGCTTGGACCTGTGAAAGAGGCCCAGACTCCTTTGCCATTATGGAGTGTCCCCTGGATCTGTAAGCTTCAGTAAATCCCTTCTTCCTCCTATAACCTGTGCCTGGTTGCGAGCCTCATCCCAGCGACAGAAAGCTGGCTGCAACACCGTCTCTCCAGCCCTTAAGGGTTTTTTAAATCACATGACTGGGATAAAAATGATAGGATTAAGTGACCCTGAATGTAGGACCTGGGCGGGCAGAAGACCACACACATCTTGCTCATTAGTGTTGCCTGGTGCTTAGCTGCACAGTGCCTTCTCATAAGCGGCTTTCAGTAGACATTTAGTGTGTCATGATCACTTTGATACACCATGATTAGTAATTAGTCATCCAGGATTTATTGTGTAGCTCTTCTTGGTAAGAAGTCGTCTAGAGAATGTAGGTTATGCATTCACATCCCACAGACTGACGCCTACTGCCGTTGTTTATGAGTATACAGAGACCCTGTGGGCAGTGAGGGTTCTATCAACATGCCCGGTGTGATCAAGGAACTGGGATTGGAGCCAGGATAAAAAAAGAATATATGCAAAGAAAGCTCCAGAAGGAGGAAATGCTTCTAATTAAAGAGAGTAAGATGGCCAGCTATGGTGAGATGCTTTTCTGATCCCAGCAAGCAGGAGGTTGAGGCAGGAGGGTTAAGAGTTCACAAGACCAGCCTGAGATACAGAGCAAATACACAGAAAGACCCTATCTTAAAACCAAATGAAAATTTTAAAAGTGAGAAGATGAAATATCAGAGATTTAAAATTTCAGTGCTTGAACCCAAAGTAATTTTTAGGAATTGGAGCTGGAGAACAATTCAAATATAAACTAGTGCCAACTCAATTTTAGAAGCGGAAAAAAGGCAAGCCCAGGGATCACGTGACTTGCCTAAGACCATGGACAAGTGCAAGTCTGTGGTAGACAAAAACTTCAATTTCCAGGAAAGGCAATCTGCCATTTCTTCCTTCCTTTCTTCCATCATTCATTCGTTCATTCATTCCTTTTTTTGACAGGGTCTCACTGTGTAGCCCAGGATGGTCCCAAACTTTTGATCCACACGTTTCAACCTCCCAAGTGTTGGGATTGTTATGTGTATGCCACTCCATCTGGCTGGTAGTTCTGATTTTTTAAATTTACGATTTACATATCACCAAACCTAATTTAAAAGAGTGTTAATAACTTGAAAAGACAGTTACATGGAAAATGGGTTCTTCGTTTTGGAATCCTCTTTGTTACAAATTGTTTTTTTTTGGGGGGGGGGGGCTTTTGAGGTAGGGTCTCGCTCTAGTCCAGGCTGACCTGGAATTCACTATGTAGTCTCAGGGTGGCCTTGAACTCAGGGCAATCCTCCTACCTCTACCTCCCGAGTGCTGGGATTAAAGGTGTGCGCCACCACACCCGGCAAAAATTGATGTTTTTAAAGTGATTAGTATAAGTATAGCAAAAAGCATTCATTTGTGTAGCAGCTTTCAAGTTGCTTATTTCACTCTGGCAACATTCATTTATTCATTCAATAGGTACTGAGCCAGGCACAGCGGCTCACACTGTAATCCCAGTACTCAGGAGGCTGAGGAGATTACAAATCTGAGGCCAGCTGGGTCTGCATAGTGAATTCCAGACCATCCCAGACTTCATGGTGAGACCCTTCTCAGAAACATAAAACCAAAATTATTTTAATTTAAAAAGTAAAAATTATGATCTCACTATCTATATCTCTACCTCACCTATATCTGTACCATATATATATCTCTGTCTTGATAGATGTATGATAGAGAGCTCTGATGCAAAACAAATAGAAACTCCTAAGCATACATGGTACTCAATAGGCAAATATAATATCTGTTCACAGAGCCAGTTTCTAAGTTATTGTGGGGAAATATAGAGAATCACATGAAGACTTTCCAATGCTCGTCTAAGAGGTCATAGAAGGTAGAGAAGACTGAGGATATAGCAAGGTCAGGTATGTAGCCCAGATTGACCTCAAAGTTATGACCACCTGTGTCCACATCCCAAGTGCTGGGGTTAAAAGCTCACACAATCATGCTAAGGCTATAATTCTGATTTTAAAAGATATGCGATTGAGAGATGGCTTGGCGATTAAGGCACTTGTGTGCAAAGACTAATGACCTGGGTTTGATTCCCTGTACCCACATAAAGCCAGATGCACAAAGTGGTGCATGCATCTGGAGTCGTTTGCAGAGGCTGGAGGCCCTTGTGCACCCAATTTGTTTCCCTCCTCTCTCTCTCTCTCTCTCTCTTTCTCTCTCTCTCTCTCTCTCTCCCTCTTTGCAAATAAATTTAAAAAGATATTTTCATAATCATCGTCAATAAGCTTTGCAAATTACTTAAAAATATTGTGTCTGAAAAACGAATTTCTGAAACCCTATGTGTGTGACAAAGGGTGAAGGGACCTTAGTCCCCAAGTTCCTTTGTGGACTCACAGTACTTAGAGCCAAAAGTGGCTTTAGCCTATTCTTGTCTGGCCTTCTTCCATGACATTCAGTCAAGGAATGTGGTCACTGGCTGAGCACTGTAGGGGCAGAAAAGTCACTAGTGACCAGAGAGGCACATTTTTATCAGACTTAAATTTTATCATCACTGTTACCTTATATGTCCATAGCTGAAAATTCAGAAATAGAAAATACATATTTAAAATCTCAAAGAGGCTGTATTCTCACCACCTAAGAGATCATATTTTGATATATGTGTCAAATATATATGTATACAGAGATTCATTTATCTGTATGTATGTATGCAATTACACATAATATGGTACCATTATTATGTTGCTTTTTTTACTTCATTGTGTAGTACAAATCTATTTCCATACAAATAAATACAGCCCTAAAACATCATGTCAATAGCTGTGTAATATTCCACTCAATGAGTATTAGATAATGGTCTATTATACCGTATCCTCAAAGGTTTACTCTGTTCTAGCAGTTTCAGTATTATAACCAATACTGTGTTGGGTATTCTTCTACATATGTTTGTGACCAAAATGTAAAAGCAAAATTGCTATCATTGCAGAAGAGGTGTCGGAAAGAATGTAAGAGCCAAAGACAGGACACAATAGGGCCTCATGACCTCACAGTGGCTGATGCTACCTACACAAGACCTGCCTAATAGGAGGAATAAAATGATGACATCAAAATAAAAGTGAAAGAAAGAACAGAAGAAAAACTAGAAGAGAGGCCTGGCATTGTGGCGCACCCAGGAGACAGAGGTAGGACGATCGCTGTGAGTTCAAGGCCACCCTGAGACTACATAGTAAATTCCAGGTCAGCCTGGGCTAGAGTGAGACCCTACCTTGAAAAACAGAAAACAAACAAACAAACATCAAAAGAAGAGACTAGTTAGAAAAAAGAACGGATCCAGGGAAGTGGGGATTAGGGAGGGGAAAAAGGAGGGTCGTCATAGGAGAGGATTATAATATATTGTCTTGGTGTACAGAAGTTGTCAATAAAAAGTTTTTTATATAAACTATATCTTTATTATCCATATTTACATACACTGAATGAGCAAATAACGTGTTGGTATCCCCAGTTCCCCCATTTCCCTCTTCCCCATCCCCACTCAGCTGGATATCCTCCTCTGTGGGCAGTCTGGATCAGTCCATGGGGTAGGGGGTTTTGGATAGCCTAGGAGTCAACCCGGTTCCACCCCCCTTTATATGTTGGTACTGAGGGGGGCCATGTCTCTGGATATTCTCCTCCACCATGGCTCTTACAATCTTTCCACCCCCTCTTCTGCTCAGTTTCCTGAGTCATGGTGGGTGAGTATTAAGGCTGCTTTATTGTTGAGGTCTTAGGGGTCTCTGTACTTCTGCTTTAGGTTGCATTGAAAATTGTTGGTGTCTGTCTCGATGGCTCATCCTGGGTTGACTGGTTGCCTGTGGTTATAGGTCTCTTGCTTATCCCACCACTCTCTGCGGGGTTCCATGTGGATCCTCCATGGTAGGTCTGGGGTGGCTCATCTCTTTCCAGGATGTCAGCCATCGTTGGTAGGTTTGGAAGGGCCACAGCTCTCTCTCTGTCTCTCTCTCTCTGCCTTCTGGAAAATACAAACAGAATCTCCATCGGAGAGTGAGATCAGTATAGGTTAACTGAGATACATATTTCTGAATTGGCTAGATTCTATTGTTAGTAGACTCTTTGTAAATCACTTGTAAAGTGAATTTCTCTTTGAAGGCCCAAGATTTTGGTTCCCCGTGTATTTTGCCCTGAGTCTCCAGTTCCAGTCAAGGCCTCCTTGAATAAAAAGTTTTTAAAAAGCAGAATTCCTGAGTCGAAGTTTCTGCCCCTGTTGTTTTGGTACAGACTGGCAAACCCTATGCCACAACAATCTCACTCCAGCATCAGTGAGCATGCCCCTCCCCTTAGGCCCTCACTTAGGATACTATTCTCAGGAGAACTTTGCCTTTTTCCTACTTGTCAGTCATTGGTTCTCACTTTGTCCCTGGAACCAGCTTCCTAGCATTGGGAAGCACTGTCGCGTCCCTCCAAAGTCTTTTTGAGACTTGACCTTCTTCCAATATGGATTAATAAATTATCGTCCACCCAGCATCTGTGGGATCGATAGTTCCAGCCTTGATCTTTGAGTGTTCCACAATCTAACAGAGCCTGGGAGGAAGCTATAAAAAGCAGGCTTGCAAAGTCTACAGGACTTTTATCCGGCGCTTACCAGATGTGGGGCCTGATGCATGGTTCTAAGGATGGTCTGTAAATACCAATGAGCGCCCTTCCATGCTGAAGGATCAGAAAGTTTGACCTTGATCCAAGCCAGAAGTGTGGGCAGAGACGTACTCAGTTGTTTCTCATCATACCTGTGGCATAAGAGAGAGCTTCTAACAGAAGCCAGAACCCTACCTGAGGGCTCCGGGCTCCCTAGTCTTTCATGACTTGGATACACTGGTGGGGGGATTGCTCTACTCAGCAAATGTGTACAGAGCACCTTCTGGGTGCTCAATTCTGTGCTCCAGAGCAATGCTTGTGTTTCAGGTATGAAGAACTTACTCGGCTGTGACCAGCAGAGGAAGTAATGTCCCCACCTTCACCGTCTCCCACCTCACCATTTCCCAGGAGAAACTTTGGCTGGTTAATACAAAACTGAATGCGTTTTGAAGACTCTTAGGACCTAAACACAGTTATCTTTAAAAGAGAGAGGGAGCTGTTGCAGAATTGTTCCGGAATAGGAGCTAGGCTATGCCTTGGTACTTGGCTAACATGGTAATTCCAGATGTTGGCTGTCAAACACAAATGAGGGTGGAATAAAGACTGGGTAGGGCTGGAGAGATGGCTCAGTGGTCAAGGTGCATGCTTGCAAAGCCTAAAGGCCTGGGTTTGATTTCCCCAGTACCCATGTAAAGCCAGATTCATAGAGGGGCCCATGCATCTGGAGTTCATTTGCAATGGCAGGAGGCACTGGTATTCTCTCTCTCTCTCTCTCTCTCTCTTCTCTCTCTCTTTCTCCTTGCAAATAAATAAATAAAATATTTTTAAAAAGAGAAAGACTGGGGAGATGGCTCAGTCATTGAAAGCACCTGCTTGCAAGCCTCTCCATCTGAGCTTGGTCCTCCTGTGTCCACGTAAAGCAATAGCTTGGAAGCAGCAACAGCAAGAGAGACCCTGTCTCAAATGAAGGTGGAAGGAGGAGAAACACCTTCAGGTTGTCCTCTGATGTGAGCATATGCCAAAACACACATGTATAATATACATATACGCATACATATATATATACACATATATATACACACACAAATACTAAAAACAGAAAAGGCTCAAATCTATGAAGCAGTCAGCAAGTAGTGACTATAAAATAATCCTGCCACTAATATTAAATGTCCAGAAAATTCTTTCAAAAGATGCTTTGAGACCAGTTAACCCCAAGTCTGGTACCCAAAGAGGCCAGGCCCCAGGGTCACTTTTCCCCAGAGAATGAACCTTTGCATGCATGAGGAAGGCTGATAGCACTTGAAGCCCAAATCCACTTCTCACACTGTGTGCTCTGGTAGACATCCTGGCTGGCCCAGAGGGACCCAGGAAATGTCACTGTACTTTGAACGTTGGGTGTTAGCTGCCAAAATCAATGACCTTTCTTTATAAAGAAAGACAAAACAGCCCGCAGTGGAAGAGCAAACAATGGAATCTACTACCTCCTGTCAGGTCAGATTTCTATGTTTCAATCTCTAGGTTGGTGCCTGACATTTTGCTTGATGTCATGGTGTCTCGCGGTGGATCACAGAGGAGCAGTTTATCTTGGTTTTTACATGTTTTATGATCCATATACCATCACTAGAGTCTACCAGCGCGGGCTCCTGCTTTGTCTGGAGAGATTCGATGTACCTTTGCTCTCCAGGTCAACAGCAAGCAGTATTGATCCTGTTCCAGATTACACTCCTGCTAACAGTCATTCCTGGCTTCCTTTGGGCCTAGAGGCTCACACACTGTTAGGAAAGGCCCACATTGGCTCTGGGGTAGACTGAAGGCCATTTCACCATGAACCCAAGACTCTGGTTTGAGTCAGTCCCAAGCAAGGTTGTTTGTCCTGTGGGCCTCATGACATGTGCTGTGGTTTACATATGGTTTGGTCTTTGGAGACTTGGTCTCTCCAGTGGAATAGTATTAAGTGTTGGCACCTTTAAGAAGAATTAGTGAAGTTGGGCATGGTGGGTGGCACACGCCTTTAATTCCAGCACCTGGGAAGCAGAAATAGAGGGTGTCATGGTTTGATCCAGGTGTCCCCCACAAATAAATGAATGTGTTCTGATAGATCAATCCTCAGCTGATGGCAGTTTGGGTTTTACAACCTCGATAAAGCTGTGTTGTTGGGGGCAGGCTTATGGGGTTATAAGCCAGCTTCCCTTGCCAGTATTTGGCACACCTTCCTGCCGCTGTTTCCAGTATTGTGGTGGAGGTGATGTCCACCCCTCTGCTCATGCCATCGTTTTCCCTACCAGGATGGAGTCTCCCCTCGAGTCCATAAGTCTAATAAACCCATTCCTCCACAAGCCGCTTTTGTTTGGGTTCTTTCTGCGCAGCAACTAGAAAGCTGACCGCAACAGAGGGATTGTCATGAGTTTGAAGCTGCCCTGAGACTAAATAATGAATTCCAGGTCAGCGTAGAGTGAGACCCTACCCCCCCACACACACAGTGTTCCACTCAGGCCAAAGAGTTCCTGCTCTCACTCCACTGAATTGATTTTGATGAGTGATTACATTTCGTGGCTTCCTCGGTTGCTGTTTACCATTCTCACATGCTCTCCTGTCATATGATGCCACTTGCTTGGACTAGGTGTGGCCACCTGAGCTTGAACTTTACAGCCTCCAAAACCATGAGCCAAAATAATTTTTTTTCTGAAGTGCCTAGCGTCAAGTGTTTTGTTACAGTGCAGTTATTTCATGTTCTTAACTTCCCTGACCACTGTCTCAGCATATGTATCTGCATATATGTATACTTAAAAGCACTCTTCTTTCTTAGTTTTGTTTGTGTATATGTATGTGGTATATATGTGTGGGTATGTGTGTGTGTGCACGGGCATGCAGATAGAGCCCAGAGGTTCGCTTTGGGTTTCTCCTCAATTGCTCTCCACCTTATTTTTTCATGGGGGGGGGTTTCTCACTAAACTTGGAACTCTCCGATTCAGCTAGCAAGCCACGGGGATCCTCCTGTCTCTGCCTCCCCAGTGCTGGGATTACAAATGCATGCCACCGTGCCTGGCATGTATGTGGGTGCTGTGGGAGCCTCAGCTCCTCAGGCTTTCACTGCGAGCATTTTCCCACCTCGTCATCTCCACAGCCAATTCTATTTTTGTTGTTGTTGTTGTTTTGAGGTAGGGTCTCGCCCTAGCCCAGGCTGACCTGGAATTCATTATGTAGTCTCAGGGTGGCCTCGAATTTACGGTGATCCTTCTACCTCTGCCTCTTGAGTGCTGGGATTAAATGCTTGCACCACCATGCGGGGGCCCAGCTCTATCCTTTTGTCAAGGCTTCCAAATACTATTGCTGTGGTTTGAGTGTGTCCCCCACAAATCCATGTACGGAAGCCTTAATTCTTCAATGTCATTGGCTGTGCTGGGAGAGTCACCTTAGTGGGATGTGGGAGTTTGAATGTAAATTATGCCCCCTGGCCTCATGTGTTCCTGGTTAAGCCTCATACTTCATTTCCACTTGATGGAGCCCTTGGGAGGTGGAGCCTTTCTGGAGGAGGAGTGTCACTGGAAGGAGCCTTGGGATTTGATAGTCCAGCCCTGCTTGCCAGTGCTGGTGATCTCTCTCTCTCTCTCTCTCTCTCTCTCTCTCTCTCTCTCTCTCCCTCTCTCTCCCCCCTCTCTCCTGCCTGCCTGCTGCTGAGTTGTGAAACCCAGACGTCTGCTCCTCCCCTTGTTTTCCCTGCCAAGATGAAACTTGCCCTTGACACTGTAAGCTGAAGTAAACCCTCTCCTTCCATAAGACGCTTCTGGTTGGGTATTTGGTCTCAGCCACAGGGGAACTACTGCCCTTCTGGACCCTGAAGTCAGCGCCTTCATGCAGAGATCCGTGTCTTCATATTTCATGAGGGAAAGTGGATTAGTTACCTGGAAAGCGAGTAGTTCCAAAGTCAAGTCTGGCTTCCTCTGCTCTCTCTTGCTTCATCTCTTGTCACATGATCCTTCCCCACTGTCTGCCAAGATTTGGAGCAGCATGGGACCTTTATCGCATGTGGCCTCCCGGTAATAAATTTCCCACCCTTCACAATCTAGGGCCAAAATAAATACCCTGTCTTTATAAATTACATAGTCTCAAGCATTCTGTTATAGCAACAGTAAACAGATGAACACAACTGAGTACTGGATCTTTGTCCAGAATGTATTGAGATCCTCCCTGCCATGCTTCTTTGTGGGGTAGGTTATAGATAGCCCAACCTGACACATTCCTACATGCACTTATGAAAAATGATAAGATGTGGCTGGGGAGATGGCTCAGCAAAGCCTGCCATCCCAGATTCAATTCTCCCTTGTCCACATAAAGTCAGATGCATGTGTTTCTGGAGTTTGTTTGCAATGGCAAGAGGCCTTGGTGTGCCCCTACATTTCTCTCTCTTTATCTCTCTCATACAAATATATATATATATATATATATATATATATATGATAAGATATATGGACCAACAGAGTAGAATTGAGAGTCTACAAATTACTCCATATATTTATGGGTACTTTACAAGGGTGCCAAGACAATAAAATGGAGAAAGAACAGTCTTCTCACAAATAGTACAAGGGTACCTGGATATCCACATGCAAATGATGAAAGTTAGACCCCTATTTTACATTACATATAAAAAAATTGGCTCAAAGTGGATCAAAGACCTAAATTTAGAAGGTCAAACCAGAACTCTTAGAAGAAAGCATAGAAGTAGGACTTAATGAGCCTCCGATTAGCGATGGACTCTTAGAAATGGTACAAAGGATAAGCAAGAAAAGAAACCAACTGGACTTTAAGAAATTAAAAATATTCGTTCATCAAAGGGCATTATCAAGAAAGTCAAAAGACAGCCTAATACAACGAGTGGAAATATTTGCAATCATGTATCTGAAAATAGAGCTGTAATTGGGATATAGTTAACAACACCAAAAGAAAACTCTTAACCTCAATAGCAGAAAAACATGATCAAATTCAAAGGTAGGCAAAGAACTTGAATGGCTACTTATTTATATGAGAGAGGGACAGAGATGAGAGAAAATGGGCACACCAAGGCCATCTGCTGCTGCTGCAAATGTACCACAGATGCATGCACCACTTTGTGTATCTGGCTTTATGTAGGTACCGGGGAACAAAGCTGGGCTGTCAGGCTTTGCAAGCAAGCACCTTTAACTGCAGAGCCATCCCTCCAGCCCCTTGAATGGCCATTTCGTCAAAAAAGATCTACAACTCTCCAGTCAGCACATGGAAAGAGGTACATCATTTGACATTAAGGAAGTGACTATCACAGCCCAGCAAGAGACGGATCATACCCACCAGAACTGCTACAATTAGAAAAAGTGGAAAACGCCAGGTGTTGTTGGAACTATGGAGAAATTGGATCCATAAGACATTGGCGATCTGACTACTTACCACTTGTAAAGATGCATTGGCAGTTCCTAGGCAGTACATAAGAATAGCCCCTAGGTAACTCAAGTTGGTTCTTCAGTACCTGTACACCAATGTTGATCATAGCTCTACTAACAACAGCTAAGAGATGGAAACAACTCACATACCCATCAGCAGACAAATGGGTAAAGCAAATGTGGTGTGTACAATCAACTCCTGGTTTAGGATTGTGTTTTATTCTGGAGTGAAAGCCACACCTATTCCATCGAAACCCTTCTGCAAACCTGGAGTCTTTCTTAAGCTACTTATGTGGTACGATAACTCTCTTCAGATGCACGATCTCTCCATGGCCTGAGAAACACATCTATAATAATTACCCAGTCATTGCTCCACTTCCAGAAACCAGGCTCAGGCCCAAGATCACCTGTGTGTCTCCATGGGCACTGGCCATATCCCACAACATCTCAGGGGAGTTGCTCAAAGCT
Source organism: Zapus hudsonius (assembly GCA_004024765.1). Lineage (NCBI taxonomy): Eukaryota > Metazoa > Chordata > Mammalia > Rodentia > Dipodidae > Zapus > Zapus hudsonius. The sequence goes on along the minus strand of PVHP010016771.1, from coordinate 18,201 downwards.
AAACCATGCCTGCATGCACAGGAAGTTGAGCTTAGTCACAACACTTCCTGTGGCTTGGGGGAAAAAGTCACACCTCTCCCTGTGTCCCTTCTCACCTTCTCCAACCCTCTCTGGTAAGCAGAGCTCTGGACTGGCTATGTAATTTGTGGAGCTCCATACAAGATGAAACTGGGGGACCCTCCAGTAAACTATTAAGAACTTTGGGATGGCATCAGCTATGTCTTTAGGGAGTTTCTGGACTTTGGGTCCCGTCTGCAAGGCTCTCATGCCAAGGTGGAACTCATCCCTGTCTCCTTGTGAAGTGCTCTAGCTGCTGTGTCCTGTCAGAGCTGCTGAGGTGACTCAGCTGTCCCCAGAGAGTCACCTTTTGGAGCCAGATCTGTCCAGTCTTTCCCTCTCACACCCCACCTCTTGTTTCCAGGGAGCACAGGATGAGCCCTGCTGGATCTCTGGTTAATGGACAGATCACTTATTGGATGAGTCAACAGTTCAGGACCAGGGCCCTGCTCCAAGGGAAAGGGCAGATCTGATGACCCCAAAGGTCCCCCTGAAAGCATGATGCCCAATGTTTCACCAAGGCTAACACACACTGTTACTCCTGCTTTCACAGAAGAGTAACAAGGAAGGTTACCTTGTTGCTGGGAACGCAGCTAGTCATGAGTTTCATTTCCTGTACAAATATCACTGAAGGGAACTTTGACTTTTGGAAATTCTGGCTCATAAGTACTCACCTGCTAGAACTCTGTTAAGATCAGGAATTTTTTTTATTTAATTGTATTGATGGCTAAGTTTCAGTTTCATTTCATTTTTTTCCTATTCCTTCAGTTTCAGTTCTGTTTCTTGGGATAGCCTCTGTCCCTTCTCAGCAGTATTATCTGATCTCACGTGCTATCTGTGTTCCTTTCTGCCCTTGAAATTGAAATAAACCAGTTATTTGAAGGTACATCTTCTCAAACAAAAACTTCAAACAAAGCTCAGAACTATGCCAATTTATCCTAACATTATGCAAAACACATCTACCTTATTATATGGTTGATGTACGCAGTAGCTACCTTAGGACCTAGGTGCGGAGGGTGCTGACTCACCCTTTGGGTAATTCTGTGGTGTGAAATGCCACCAAGAATTTCTGACACCCCAATCAGCTTAATTTAAAGGGCCCAAACCCAGCCTTGGCCTGGAGAAAGGTGTGAATCAGAACGTTCTGGGTTGTCTGCCCTTGAAGGTGGAGGGAAACGACCTATAATCCCACCACTTCCTTTCTTCAGTCACAGCTTGTCCTCAGCTCTGGTGAAATCCACTCCGCCCCAGGGCTCCTATTTTTAATAGTTATACTACAGTCTCTCATAGCTAATGGATTTGCTCATTTGTTATTTCTGAACGTTAATAGCACAAATTATTCTATTATAAATGTGTTTGCATATAAAGGCTTCTTTTTAGTCCTTTCCCTTTTTCTCATTGAGAATCCCCCTCCCTTAGGATCCAATCCCAGACATAGAAGTAGGTGTACTAAAAGACAAACAGTAAAGATCCCAGGCTGGGGAAATGGCTCAGCAGTTAAAGGCACTTGCTTGCAAAGCCTGCAGCCCAAGTTCGATTTTCCAGTACCCAAGTCAAGTCAGATGTTCAAAATAGTAAGAAGCTTTGGTATGGCACTACTCTCTGCCTCCCTCCCTCCCTCTCTCTGTTCTCAAATAAGTAAATAAAAATATGATATAAAAAAGTAAAGATCCTGTCGGGGAGGTAGAGGTGTGCCATGCACACACGTGGAGGTCTGAGGACAACCCAGGGTACTTGTCTTCTCCTTCCCCTTTTCTTGAGATGGGGACTCCCTTGTTTTTGTTCTTTTTGTATTCTGTGTGCTGGTCTAGGCCGCCTAAGAGCTGCTGGATTCTCTCAGCTCTGTCTCTCATTGCCCACACATGCTGGGACTGCAGTCTATTTGCCGCTTTGCACCCAGCTCCATGTGGGTGCTGGGGAATTGAACTCTGGCCAGCCAGCACATGTCTCTAACCACTGAGTAATCTTCCCAGCCACTCGGACTTAAAATTAAAAAAAAATTTTTTAATTAGCAAATCAAGGACAGATTGTAAGAGCCATGGTCGGGGAGAATATCCAGAGGCATGGCCCCCCTCAAAAGCAATACACAAAGGAAAATACTGGCTGCTTCTTGTACAATTCATAACCCCCTGTTTCATGGACTGACTGGTCCAGCAATCCACTGAGGAGGGTCATCGGGTTCGGGATAGGGAGAAGGGAAATGGGGGCACCACCACAAGGCTTGCTCATCACTGTATCTAATTACTGACAATAAATAAGTTTATTATAATTTTTACATAATGTCTGTTACCTAATCAGGGTATAACTGTCAATGGGTACTCAAGTATTTGCAAGCACTTGAGAGCATGAGGCAGAAGAATTGCTGTGAGTTCAAGGTCAGCCAGAACTATACAGTGAGTTCCAGGACAGATTAGGCTACAGAGTCTCAAAAAAAAAAGTTTGCTAAATAAAAGATAGAGATCTGGGCATGGTCATGGCACACGCCTTTAATCCCAACACCCAGGAGGCAGAGGTAGGAGGATGGCTGTGAGTTCGAGGCCACCCTGAGACTACATAGTGAATTCCAAAAAAAAAAAAAAAAAAAAAAAAAAAAAAAAAAAAAAAAAAAAAAAAAAAAAAAAAAAAAAAAAAAAAAAAAAGACAGAACAGACTATTTCCAAGTGGAGTGACCAGGGCTGAGACCGTGAATGAGTGACAAGCTAGATGGTGTCTTCCAGGATGGTTACGAATTAGAACTGGGATGAGATAAGAAATATTCTAGACAATGAATAAAACAGGAGCCTGGAGTGCCCATTCTTGGCACATTAGATAAACATGTTCTCTGGTTGCTAAAAATTAACTTTCCAAAATAGATAAATGTGATAGAACCAGCCACATAGCATAAAATAGCATATCTGTAGCATAATATTAACACACATACATAGCATAAAATTAACAGTATATCTTACTAAGAGATAACATTAGGCCAAAGGGGGGGGGACACATATTCTAAAAGATAACATTGAAAAGTAGACAAATTATTCATCCTCTCAAAAATAAAAACACCTAAATAGAAGTACAACCTCAAAATTATGCTATTCTCTGGAACGGTCAGAGATGGATAATGAATCCCTCTCTGAAATTTAGTAGAATTATTAGTGGTTAGTAATCACATAGTTGCAAGACCCTGGTAGTGGAGAGATAACCTGTATAAGAGGTATGTATGTTCAGTTTCCTGTGATTACAGAAGGGCAAAGGTGTTTCGAACATATGTAGACCATTCAATCTACACACACTACCTTTAAACAAATAACCCTCTGCATATTTTATATATGAAACAATCAGAACCATTACTGTAGGTACTGGTCCACAGGATTCAAGGACTTCATTTCTAGGTCCAAAAATTTTTAATTACCCAAAAAGTCATATGCTTTCACAGGTGCAGAATGCATTTAGAATTTTTGTTAGAATTTTCTTTCTGTGTTGAAAGCAATTGTTTTTTTTTTTTAAATGAAAACAAGCCAACTCATTAGTTAATCCAAACCCTAAAGGTTTTTTTTTTTTAGACTTATGTAGATATATGAAAACTATGGCATAAAAGACAGAAAGTGGCCTGGTGTGGTGGCACATGCCTTTAATCCTAGCACTTGGGAGGCAGAGGTAGGAGAATTGCCATGAGTTCGAGACCACCTTGAGACTACATAGTGAATTCCAGGTCAGCCTGGGCTAGAGCAAGACTCTACCACAAAAAACCAACCAAACAAACAAACAACAAACAAAAAAAGACAGGAAGTGGGGGAACCTTTTACCATAAGTGCCCCCCATGAACAGAATTTTAATGTTTTGCAATGAAGTGAAAATAACATCAATTAGACTATGAAAAGTTGAGGACATATATCTCTACAAAAACTATTATTTTAATGCAAGGGCAAAGTGAATACCAAATCACCAAATCCTTACCCAGAAAGCAATGATAAAAATTGGATAGAATTATCAGAAACAAAAATTTTGATATTTTATAAATTTATAAATATAGAACTTTATAAACTGCATATTTATAAATTGAACCATATAACAAATGGAGAAGAATAACTTCAAGCAAAATCAGTGAATTTGAGGATGGTCGGTGGGGTCTGTAGTACTTTTGCCTGGAATTGCAGCCATCTGTTCCTTTCCCCTAGCTCCACAGTTTTCCAGCTGTACTAGGCAGAGTAGGTCATGAGAAATAGTTTTGTTTGGGACAATATCATCTGGAGCAGATGTGAATAGAATATGTGCCCAAGATCATTGTCCAAACAACAGAAATTTCAGAGGCAAATGATCAGGGAAGTCCAGCATTCAGGTAGCCTGAGGTTGCAACGTAACATACCAGCAAACCAACCAGAAATTTAACAGTATGATCTGGGAACCAAGTCACCATCTAGGTCCTGAGAAGCTCCTGCATATCCATGGTGAGTCTGAAAACCTTTTACATGTGCATGTTAGAGAGATGGTTGTCATGGTTTGATCCACGTGTCCCCCACAAACAAATGAATGTGTTCTGATAGATCGATCCTCAGCTGATGGCAATTCGGGAATTAGAACCTCACTAGAGCTGTGTTGTCGGGGGCGGGTTTATGGGGGTTATAAGCCAGCTTCCCCTTGCCAGTGTTTGGCACACCTTCCTGCTGCTGTTTGCAGTGCTGTGGCGGAGGTGATGTCCACCCCACTGCTCATGCCATCGTTTTCCCTGCCAGGATGGAGTCTCCTCTCGAGTCTGTAAGCCAAATAAACCCATTCCTCCACAAGCCACTTGTGTTTGGGTTCTTTCTGCGCAGCAACTAGAAAGCTGACCACAACAATGGTTGAGTGGTTAAAGGTGCTTGCTTGTACACATGTTCGGAGGAAATCAGAGAGGGCCTTAGATAGCTATGAAGCTAGCTGAAAATAAGGGATTGTAATACTTATAATGAAAGCAGGGCTAGAATTGTAAACTTCCCGCATATTGCATATACATTTCAACCCAAACAAAAACCGATCAGTAAAGGGCAGAAGCTTTATTAGAACAGGAACTAAGTACAAGTCCTGACTCTTATCTTGCTACTGTTAAGCAATACTGATCCAGGAGAAACCAGTAGGAAGTCAGGCTTAAAGCAATAAGAATAGCAATAAAAAACGCTGAGCAGACTCAGCACCTGCTACTGCATGGTTTCAGAAAGCCAGACTCCACAGTTAGCCCAGGCAAGTCACTAAACAAATGAGTAAAAGAACCACAATAAAAACCTCTAGCCAGGGCTGGAGGGATGGCTCAGTGGCTAAAAGTGCTTGCAAAGCCTGATGGCCTGGGTTCAATTCCCCAGTACCCACATAAAACCAGATGCACAAAGTGGCGCATTCATCTGGAGTTCATTTGTAGTGGCGATAGACCCTGGCCCACCCATACCCACTCTCTCTGTCTCTCTCAAATTAATGAATATATTTTTTCAAAAAAAAACTCTAGTCAAAGAGGAAGAGAGTGTAATGTTGCTACAGTATATGACCTAAAATGTTTTGATTAAAAAAAAAAGTTATGGGGGCTGGAGAGATGGCTCAGTGGTTAAGGCACTTGCCTCCAGTGCCTAAGGCTCTGGGTTCAATTTCCCAGGACCCACATAAGCCAGACACAAGGTGGTAGCCCTGGTGCTGTCTCTCTCTCTCTCTCTCTCTCTCTCTCTCTCTCTCTCTCTCCTTGAAAATGAATAAATAAAATATTTTTTAAAAAGTTATGAGGCATACAAAGAGACATTATGACCCCATACATAGGGAAAAGCAGTCAGTAGACACCATCTCTGAGGTCTAAGTCTTAGGATGATTAAGAGAAAAGAAAGAAGGAAGGAAGGAAGGAAGGAAGGAAGGAAGGAAGAAAGAAAGAAAGAAAGAAAGAAAGAAAGAAAGAAAGAAAGAAAGAAAGAAAGAAAGAAAGAAAGAAAGAAAGAAAGAAAGAAAGAAAGAAAGAAAGGAAGGAAGGAAGGAAGGAAGGAAGGAAAGAAAAAAATGCTTTCAGTTAAATGGAATGATGACAAGAACATCTCAACAGAGGATATGGTGAAAGGGAGAGCAATTGTTTAAAACTGGAATTAGAACTTCTAAAGTTGAAAAGCACAATAACTGAAATGAAAAGTCCTCCTGGTCCAGGCACGGTAGCCGACTTACTCCGCCAGCCACTCAAGCAATGGATTCAGCCCAGTGCTGGAACATGTGCCTCGTATGCACGAGATCTTAGGCTCAGTGCCCCATATTGCGGAGGATTAAAAAGTAAACTGCATAGGAGTTACATATAGGCAGAGGAAATTTATTTGCTTTAATTCTTAAATTTTTAGAAGTGAATATGCGTGGCTTAACCTTACAGCCTGAGTTTCTTCGTGTGTAAAGTGGAAACATGTCTGAAGAATGTTCCGATGGTGGCTGGAACCTGTGTGAAGTGACTAGTTGATTGGTACAGGATTCAGGACACCATGTGTGGTCATTAACACCACTATGGCTCCTCTGACAGGAGAAACTATTAGCAGAAACTATTCTTTTCCGCCATCATTTTCTTCCTTTCTGTGGCTCCTTCAAGGCATCAGAGCAGGGAAGTGGCATCATCAGAGTGACCCTAACTTGAGCCCTTCCATCCACGCATGACATCAGTTCCCAAGGTCACCGTTCTGGTTCCCACCACGTGCCACAGAGGGGCTCAGTGGCCCAGCCACTACCAGATCTGTTGCAAGACCCCTTGACCTTCTGTGTTTGTGAGGGTTTGTAGCCAGAGCACTGGGTGGGGAGGCAGAGAGAGTTCTGGGGGAGGACCTTGGCAGGAATCCTAATGAGCAGAAGTCCTAATTTAGCAGCAAGGAGTCACCTTCTACATGGGACCAGTGTCTGAATCATCCACTCTAGCCCCAGACTCCACAGAGGCCAGAGGCCAGCGAGTCACAATCTCATTGAAGTTCTTGAATCACTTCTAACCCTTCTGGCATCTTTTCCCAAAGTCTTCTGATAGAATCGAAATGGTCTGTAGGGCCATCCAAGTCTCGCTTGCAGCAATAACACCCCAAGCTTTCTAATCTTACAGGAGCACAGTTAAATCTGAAGATCAGTAGATCTATGTAGATAGAAAAATCTTCATGGGTGAACTTAAATTTCTCTAAAAGGAAATTGTTCCCATGCCTTCTAAAACACGGGGCTCTTGGAGCTGCCATTGGCAATGAGACATTTAACATACAGCTATGGCATGTAAGAAAAATCAACTTTCATTTGAGGTTTAATAGAAAATAAGTATGTTTGAGTATTTCAAGTAGAGTCAGACCTTGATCTCAGTATGGGATTGTGGTTGAAGCTGAAATGTGTTTGAACCCTTGGTCCACAGCTGGCGGAGCTGTTCAGGAGTTGGAGTCTTGGAGGAAGTGGGTCTTTGTGGGTGGGCCTTGAGGGTGAGCCTGGCCCCTTCTCTCCTCTCTCTCTCCCATACCTTCCCCCACTGTAATAGAATGTATCCCCTCAAAACAGTGAGTCTCAATGAATCTGTTTCCTCCTCGTTTGCTGGTATTTGCTTACAGTAACGATTAAAGTAACTACTACAGATGTTTACTGAACCCAGAAATTATTATAGCACAAATATAGTTTAGGACTGGGGGAGATGGCTCAGTGATAAAAAGCACGTGCTCTCACAGCCTCTCGGCTCCAGGTTCAATTCCCCAGTACCCACATAAAGCCAGATGCACAACGTATACAGGTGTCTGGAGCTCCTTTGTAGTGGCAGGAGGCATTGGCCCACCCATTCTCTCGCTCAGGGTCTCTCTCTCTCTCTCTCTTTTCTTGTGGGTGGGCCTGGAGGGTTAGCCTGGCCCCTCTTTTCTCCCTCCCTCCCTCTTCCTTCCTCTCTTCTTGACTACAGTGTACCAGCTGGGCTACTCTTCCTCTGTCAAACCTTCTCCATGTGATAGAATGTATCACCCTACCTCAGGGGAGGGGGAACCCCTCAAAACAAACAAACAAGAAAACAAATGAATCAGTTACCTATAGGTATTAAGTAAATCTAATAAATCTAGTATGTACTTTCTTTCCTTTAAAAATTTTTTCCTTATGTAAAGATTTGTAACCATCCCTCAAAAGATAAGTAACATTTAAAACTATATTTTTTTAAAAAATATTTTATTTATTCATTTTCAAGCAGAGAGATACAGAAGAGGGGGGGCATGCACCAAGGCCACCACCTTGTGGGTCTGGCCTATGTGGGTACTGGGGAATTGAACCCAGGGCCTTAGGCACTGGAGACAAATGCTTTAACCGCTGAGCCATCTCTCCAGCCCATGAAACTATATTATAAAAAATTCCTTTCAACTTTTTAAGATAAGAATAATGTTCTTAAATGGCATTGTTTGGGATCTAAGTTATTTAAGTTTCTGTGATGTCTAAGTTAAAATGTCAAAAAAACCAAACAAACAAGAGAAGTTGTTCAAGTCCCTACACATTGGTTGATAAAATTCAGGAATGGCCTTCCAGATGCATTTAGAAAGATCTCATAAATAAGAATGTCGCTCAATTTCGATGTAGAACAGCCTTTTCATAGGAGTGGGTCACATGTCTTCATTCCCTTGTAGTTACCTTATCGTTGCTGGGACAAAACACTTGAGCAGCTGATGGAAGGGAAGTTTTTATTTTAGCTTTACAGGCTCAAGGGGACAGCATGGCACGAGCAGAGGTTGGACATCAGCTCTGCCACAGCAGGTGGAAAACAGCAGCAAGTGAGTGAGTCAAACATAGCAAGAGGGAGCTGGCTCTAACAACCCAAAGCCCACTCCCAACAACACACTTCTTCCAGCAAGGCTCCACCTCCCAAATGGCCATCAGCTGGGGATTAAGCATTCAGAACACATGAGTTTAGGGGGAAGGGGGCATCTGATTCAAACCACATTCCCCAAAACCAGTTGTACAAAAACTGAGTTGCTAATCAAAATTGTTGGATGCGGAATCAGAACCAGTGTGGGAAATTGACAGAAAAGAGACCTTATGTGAAGATGAGGAACACACAAAGCTAACCTTCTCCAGGACAAAGCAAATGTTTCCAGTGATGCTAAAACCTCATCCACAAGATACAGAAGCTGTCTACATTGAGGAGTGTGGCTTCAACCTTAATGTGTGTAGACTGCCCATCTTCCCTGTTTTAGGTGACAAGCAAGCTCCCTCAATCTCCTTGGAAAGGCAGATAAAACAATTGATGCACAGAATTTGATTATCACGTGCTCCGCACAGAACAGTCCTTCTAGCACACCACCGTGATTCTGTGTAATGAGATTTTCTACAGTTTTCTTTAAGAAGGTTTCTGTCTCTGGATGACCTTGCCTGCACTTGGCCGTCTCAGGCTTCCTTCGTGACACATCCACAAACTGACTCTGGGGACACCTTGAGAGTTTGCAAGTCATGACAAGTTGATTCTAACCAGCTTCACTTATTATTTTTTGAAATGTCAATATCTCCAAGTAACACAGTCAGAGGATCAGTTCTCATGAAGCTTCTAAGCATCCTCTGCAAATCTCACATTGTCTTAGTTTGAAGGTGTTGTAGTCAGCTTCATGTTGCTGGGATGAACACCCAAACCAGGCACAGTTTAGGGGAGGAAGGGATTTATTTCAAGATTACAAGTCCGGGGGGAAAGTTTCATCAATGGTGGAAGAAGCTGCTTCCATATATCCAAGCAGAGAGAAAAAACTGCAATAAGCAGCAGGAACCATGCCAGAGCTCAGACTGCTCTGTACACCTTTTGGCTGGAAATCAGATCTGCCCCTAAACACACCTTAGGTACGGACCCCAGGATCTGCCCCTAGTGACACCTCCTCCAGCCAGGCAACTGGAGATCCAAGTTACAAACTTTAATAATTAAACACCTGAGTCTATGGGGGACATACATTCAAAGTACCATAGAAGGGGGTTTGATTGTTTTTTCCCTCATATATAAAACCAGTTAAACAATTTTGTGTGTGTTAAACAATACTCTTCTGTTTAATACTGCAGCCAGCTGTCCACTTAACAACAGAAACATTCTAAGAAATGTGTGGTTTGCTGCTGTTGCTGTTGGAAAGCCACAAAATGTAGCTATGGACGTAGGTGGTTGGTACAGGTCACTCCATGTGGCTTCTCAATAGAATCAAGACACGATCAGCACAAGACGAATGATAGTGCAGGTGTCTTCACTGTACTGCTTTATGGTAAGCTGTTTAATTATAAGTCGGAGACTCCAAAATAATAAGGCATAGTGTATATAAACCAGTTTTATATAAACATAGTGTATGTAAAACATAGTCATTCCTCATCATCCCCCAAATACTGTGTACCATATATGAGCATTGCTATGCTCTCTTATGACTGGCAACACAGTGGGTTTGTTAGCCTAGAATCACCACCGCTTAATAAGGGAGGTGTTGCATGATGAATTACAACGGCATCTTTAAGAGGTGAGAACTGTTCAACTCCATTCTAATCGTATGTCCCGCCATTGTACCTGTAGTTTACCACCAGTGAGTGCAAGGTGCATGACTGTGGCTTCTCATTAATCCCTTGAGTATTTCTGATCTTCATTTATTTCTGACTTAAAATAGTACAGGGCTAGGAGATAGCTCAGTGGTTAAAGACACTTGCTTGCAAAGCCTGTTGGCTCAGGTTTGATTCCCCGATACCCATGTAGAGCCAGATGCAGGAAGTGGTATATGTATGTGTCAATAGACCCTGCTGTGCCCATATTCATTCTTTCTCTCTCCCTCTGTTCACAAATAAAAATAAAGAATATTTTAGCATGGATACAGTCTTTAAGAATGAGTCCATATTAAATCTAGATATCTTTTAGGTTTTGCATGTGCATATAGAGGCCAGAGGACAATCTTGGGTGTCATTCCTTAGGCATTGTCCATCTTTCTTCCTTCTCTCGATTCCTAGCTATGGACACAATGTGACCAGTTGGCTTCCTGCTGGCATGTCTAGTCTGCTTGTATGGACTGTTATCCCCTGGGACTGTAAACTGGAATAAACCTTTCCTTCCTTTAACTGCTTCTTTTCAGACATTTTGTTTCACCAATGAGTAAAGTTGCTAAGAAGGTGATGATACCTGGAGAACATGGGAATGTTTTGTCTGCCAACAACTCTATAGCCGATGGTGAGCATGCCTGAGCCAAATATTGCAGTTGGTGGTTCCAAAATGATATACTTCTACATTCTAGGCATTTTTCTCTAAAGAGTTCTGTGTCTCCCCAATTCCTTTTCCTATGGACTTGGATTTTTCAAAATTCACTAGAATGTTCTTTTGATACTCAAATTTTGCCAAAAATGGCCAGTGGGAATCCTTTTACTCATCTATTCTTTAGACATGTCCTTTTCCAAATCAATTGGCAAAAAGTATAAAGTATGGCATTTTTTATTGGTTTGTGGATCAAGAGTCATTTGTAGAGTTAGTTGTGGTGGCACATGCCTTTAATTCCAGCACCAGGAAGGCAGAGGTAGGAGGAATGCAGTGAGTTTGAGGCCAGCCTGGGATTACAGAGTGAATTCCAGATCAGCCTGGGCTAGAGTAAGACTCTACCTCAAAAAAAAAAAAAAAAAAAAAAAAAAAAAAAAAAAAAAAAAAAAAAAAAAAAAAAAAAAAAAAAAAAAAAAAAGCAAAAAGAACAAAACAAAAAATAGCCCCCTGTAGAGTCACCAAAGCTATCCCTTGTTGCATACAGGATCTTCACAAGGTTAGATAATCATAACAGATTTCGATTCTTCGATGAAGGTAACAGAAACTGTGGGGTGAAGCTGGATTGACAATCAAACAGCTTACCAATAAGTTGGTATAATCATTTATTTTAAGAAGTGCACAAATTCATAAAATTCTACTCCAGAGAACCCTGCTGAAAATAGCAGTTACTTTTCTATCTAGCAAGCTAAACTTCAGGCCTATCTTTCCATGAGCTTCTAGAACCCACTGGAATATTCTTTCCATTTTGATCAACTGGGTAAAAGATCTGTCTGCAGAGTTTCCATACAATCAGGTGGCTTAGCTAAGGACCCCTGTCCTGGTGAGTCTCTAGTACCCATTTCATGAATGTCTAGGATTTTCTATGCCAAACTACTTTAGAATCAAACCAGGGCGACATAGTGAACTGTCTCAAACAAAACTTTACATTCCCGTGGGAGAAACAGGAAGGCATTATAGTAGAAAAATCAACTAGGTCAACCTTCAGGAAGACAGATTGCATTAGTCAGGGTTCTCTAGAGGAACAGAACTGATAGGACAGATTGTAGTAAAAAGGGAAATTTATTGGGGTAGCTTACGACAATCCAACAATAGCAGTCTGCAGGCCCACGGGTGAAGGAACCAGTAGCAGCTCAGTCCTGGGTCCCCATCCAGCACTGAAGGCCTGAAGGCTCCCTGGGGAGCTGCTGGTCTTCAGTCCATGATGTGAGGCCAAAGAAACTGGGTTCTGGTATTGAGGAAGGAAAGGAGAGCAGGATGGACGTGTGTGCAAGTCACGACCAGTACCAGCAACCAGCGGAAGGAAAGAAGAAGCATCCCTTCCTCTCAAGCTCCCTTCTGTCCCATCCCCTTCCTGCAGACCAGACTTCTCTGGGGGAAGGGCTCACTCAGGAGGAGGGACCTCCTCCTTTTGTCAATCCTTCCTTCCTGTAGGCAAGCTCAGAGACCCACCCAAGATTACTGTGGATTACTAAACAGGCCAAGTTGATAATAAACTTAACCATCAGACAGATGAGACAAACTCTAGGGAACTGGCTGTGTCAGGATAGCATAGGAGGTAGGACTGGGTGATCTGAGATCCCTTGATACAGCTGATATTGTCATGTATATCAACCTGTACTAAACCACCCAGCTCTCCAGGACTGGGCTGAAATTCCTTGTAGCAGCCCAAGCACAAAAGGGAGGTTGGAAGTCTCCTTCGTCAATGGCTAGTGCCATCATTCAAAGCACAACTTTACCTTGAAATGAGTTTTCTCGTTACATACAAATACTTGAATGTTATAACATTCATCGTTAAAGAGGGGAAAAAATAGTTACATTGGATGCACACATAGATCATCCAGGGACGAGAGACAATAGCACTTTGTCTTTAAGGGGCCTGGGGAGATAGCTCAGTTGGTAAAGTACTTGCCTTGCAAGCATGAGGATCTGAGTTCGATCCCCAGTACTCTTTGTATACATTTCGGAGGAGGACACCTGAGTTTGTCCACTCACCTCCACGTACATGTGTACCCCTCACCCCCCCCCAAAGAATAATACAGGTTGCATTTACAGGACATATCCCTGTATGAAGATTTGCATGTAAACACTCACTATGACATGACTAGCCTTTCTAAATGGGTCACACAAAGAACACATCCGAGACTCTAGAGCAGGTTTCTAAAAACAGGGTGGGCCAGATGGGAGACTCTACCTTTGTAAGGAGCTCCCTCCCCCCAACCATCTTTCACCCTGGGATTTCCTTTACAAGCACAGCAGTGACACTTGGCTCTTAATTGACTGTGGAAAACACTGCATAGTGAGCCTGAACCAACACACCGAGGGCATAAAGACAAAACTTAAAAACAGCTAAGTGTCAGGTTGGTGGGGAATCACCTCATTAAATAATAGTATGTCATTTATACGAGCTCTTCTCACTGTATTTTTTTCCAGCCAAAGCTAGAAAGACAAAAGTCATCATTTGGATTATAAATTGAATTCTAATGTGTAATATTTGTGTCTGGTGCTATGGAAGGTTTATACCAAGTAGCATTTAAAATAAAGTATTTTTATTTATTTGCAAGTAAAGAGAGAGAGAGAGAAGAGATACAGACAGAGAGAATGGGTACACCAGGGCCTCCCTCCAGCTTCTGCAAACAAATGCCAAATGCATTTACCACTTTGTGCATCTAGCATCACATGGGTACTGGGGAATTGATCCTGAGTCCTTAGGCTTTGTAGGCAAGTGTCTTAACCACTGAGCCATCTCTCCAACTCTCAAGTGGCATTTTGATGCCAAGGTGAATGTAAAGCCCCCTGTGCTTGGGCCACATGTGAAAATCAACACACAAGGCCTCCTATGGAGTTGGACATATCACTATTGGCTGCTGCAAGTATCCCATCCTAAACTGAGGAAGGAGACTAAGGGACCAGGGGAAGTGTAGATCCAAGGGTAACTGAAGTTAGAAGGGGCAAGGACCATTTAAGAAAATTCTATCAAGTTTTCATCTCGTTTTAAGCTAGGGACATAAAGAAACAGAAAGTGACATGACAGGATGATTTCTCATATATTCTGCCAACCGAAAATGTGTTGAATCATTCTTTCTCTGCTAGTTTTATCATGGAGTCTGATTCAGGGGTCAGTCCACTTTTGAACTGAATTATAAAGCTTCTTGGCCTTAAAGTTATGAGAGAAAGATGTCCCAACAGTTTTGACAAAGTTAGTGTGATTTCTGTTTGTTTTTTTTCCATTGTATTATATACCTATGGTAGGACTTCTTAATTTAAAACATTAAGAGTTTAAAAGAAACTTTTTATTAACTCTCAAAAAATTTTGATGGCACCTGGGAAGATGGCTCAGCGGTTAAAGGTGCTTGCTTGCAAAGCCTGCTGGCCCAGGTTAGATTCTCCAGTACCCAAACACAAAGAATGGTGCAGGCATCTGGAATTTGTTTTCAGTGGCAAAGAGGCCTGCGTTGGGGGGCTGGAGAGATGGCTCAGCTGTTAAGGAACTTGCTTGCAAAGCATAATGACTCAGGTTCGATTCCCCAGTACCCATGTAAAACCAGATGCACAGAGTGGCATCTGCAAGTGGAGTCCATTTGCAGCAGCGGGAGGCCCTGGCGTGCCAATTCTCTTCCTATCTCTTTCTCCTTGCAAATAAATAAAAATATTTTTAAAATCTCTAGTGGTTTTTAAGCGTTGGGCTCTACTACTAAAAGACAAGAGAGACAGACACTTTGGAGGTTTTCAAATCTTAAAAAGAGAACGAAGGGCTGGAGAGATGGCTCAACGGTTAAGGCACTTGCCTCCAGTGCCTAAGGCCCCGGGTTCAATTCCCCAGGACCCACATAAGCCAGACCCACAAGGTGGTGGCCCTGGTGCTCTTTCCCTCTCTCTATCTCTGTATTTCTCTGCTTGAAAATGAATAAATAAAATATTTTTTTAAAAAGAGAACAAAACATACCAACTTATCAAGATGGGTAGCTTATTAAATTTTTTGAGTCACAGGAAATTTACACATAAGGGTTTAATGATTGCGTTCAGAAAGGAAGCGTTACTTGGCCAATAAAAGATTTCCAAAAGATAGAGGCTTTGGGGGGTTGGGGAGTATTTGTCCCCACACTGAACGCTGCAGGTCAAAAGAGCAGGTAGGTGTTAGGCCAGGGTGGCCCCCAGCCAGGCTCGGTGCAGCCAGCGGCGATCGCTCGCAGCCTCCGCACCCATCACCCCGCATCGGGATGGGTTCAACCCCACAGAACCCCATCTCTGACTTCCAAGCCGGCGCTAGGGGAGGATTCGAACGCGTAGCCCTGGGCTGTGCGCGCGCTCTTTGGAAACCTGCGCACTGCCGGGGCGCGTGCAGTCCCGCAGCCCGGCAGAGCTGGGCGGCGGCTGATGCGGGATGGCCAGCAGCCAGAGCCCTAAGGACAAGCCGAACCTCCAATTGCTCTGTCCTCACGTGGACCTCACATGCTTCTCGGCGCGCCCAGCCCAGCTCACCTCGCCTGAGTCCGGAGGTCCTAAGCCACGCCTTCTCATGGCCGGCGTTAGGACCGCGCGGAAGCCGCGGAAGGCCGGGCAGTCACTGGGCGTGGCTTCACGGAGAAAGGAGGCGTTTCCCGAGGAGGAGGGCGGGGAGTTACGTCAGCGTGACTTCTCGGCTCTGATTGGCTGAGACGCGGTGCGCGGCTCTCGCAAGAGTCTCCGCCCACCCGTAAGCTCCGCCCATCGGCGAAACTCAACCCCGCCCACCAGAAGCTCCGCCCACTCTCGACCGCCGGCTCGCGAGGGAACCGCCGAGGGCGTCCAGCGAGGACAACCGTGGGAGGCGGAAGGAGGTCTCCCAGGTCCCCCGGGGCTCCCAGCACCGGCGCGGCGCCCACGGGGCGGAGCCATCGCGGGCACGCCCCGCCCCTCCCCCGGGCTGCGGGAAGACGTCGCCGGGTCTCCACCCGCAGCGGCAGGCCGGGCCACCGCCCCCCTCGCCGGCAGAGACCCACCCCCGGGACGCATGGAGAGGACCGGGCGCTCCTGACGGCCGCCCGCCCGCCCGCCCGCCACCGCGCCGGTCCCCGCCCGCCCCGGCTCCGCCCGCCCGCCCCCGCTCGCTCGCCGGCTCGTTCGCATGTCCGCACCGCCCTAGCCGAGGATGCTGAGGATGAAGCTGCCGCTAAAGCCGCCGCCACCGCCACCGCCGCCGCCGCCCGAGGCGGAGGAACCCGAGGCGGACGCGCGGCCGAGCGCGAAGGCACCGCCTCGCCGTCGCCGGGACTGTCGCCCTCCCCCCCCTCCGCCGCCGGCCCCGGGCTTGCCGCGGGCTCCCCCGCCGCCGCCGTCCTCGTCGTCGTCCCCGGCGTCCCCGCCGCCGCCGCTCCCCCGGGGGCTCGGGCCGCCTGTTGCTGGCGAGCGCGCGGGCATGCGGGCGCACGGGGCCCCGGCGGCGACGGCGGCGCCGCGCGAGCAGGAGCGCGTGTACGAGTGGTTCGGGCTGGTGCTGGGCTCGGCGCAGCGCCTGGAGTTCCTGTGCGGGCTGCTGGACCTGTGCAACCCGCTGGAGCTGCGCTTCCTGGGCTCGTGCCTGGAGGACCTGGCCCGCAAGGACTACCACTACCTGCGGGACTCGGAGGCCAAGGCCAACGGGCTCTCGGACCCGGGCCCCCTGGCCGACTTCCGCGAGCCCTCCGTGCGCTCCAGACTCATCGTCTACCTGGCGCTGCTGGGCTCCGAGAACCGCGAGGCGGCCGGGCGCTTGCATCGCCTCCTCCCCCACGTGGACTCGGTGCTCAAGAGCCTGCGAGCCCCCCGGGGAGGCGGGGAGGATGGTGATGGAGAGCCCATCGCCACCGCCAACGCCGGGAAAGACGTCTCCAGCCCGGAAGGAGGAGCCGAGTTCGGCCTGGGCTCCAGGGCCCAGGAGGAGCTGCTGCTGCTCTTCACCATGGCTTCTCTGCACCCCGCTTTCTCCTTCCACCAGCGGGTCACCCTGAGGGAGCACCTGGAGAGGCTCCGCTGCGCCCTCCGAGGAGACCCCGAGAACGCCGATGCGGAGCCCTGCAACTTTGGCACTTTCGGGGTACAGGTAAGGGCGTGGGGGGACACGCAGTGCGGTCATGGCCCCGGTGCCCTCTCCAGCCTCGCCCCAGCCAGGCGCAGGTGGCTCGGGTTTCCCACGCCGCCACCCCGCGACCCCAGAGTCTTCCGATCCACGTAAGGTTGGGCCGCCCAGTCCACACACACCTCCCCCTCCACCGTGCACACCCGCCATAACAGAATGCTCTAGAAGTCGCCTAACGTGCCGGAGTTGCCACGGAAGACGTGGAGCTCACAGCCCCGAGACCACCTTGGAGAAAGGTCTGGGGGCATTTTATTTTATTGTGGGGGGGCACTGGACTTGGGGCCAGGTTAAAGCGGTGCGCCAGAGGAGCTGGTCAGTTCAGTGGACCCCCGGGCCAGGCCCTTGCTTTTCTGGTTTCCAGGTCTTGGAGCCCTAGACCTGGGGAGTGAGGGGTCCCAAGGTTGAGCACCCAGTCTGCTGCCCTTGTCTTTGGCATTAAGGGACTTTTATTTGCTCAGTGTGTGCCAGTGTTAATTGGATTCGAATGAGTCTTTTAGCTTCTAGCCAGGGGAAAAAACAGAAAAACACCTGGTGTGGAGACCTGGGAATGGACCACGCACGATGCGGCTGTCTGGGGCGGCCTGCTTAATCCCTTGACCTCTGAGCATGACAAGTTTTCCGAGGAGCCTGACTGTGTGCCTGTAGACGAGGGTCTGGAATCATCTGCTGGGCCTTTAGGCATTAGTGTTTCCTGAAAGTTACTAAAACACCTGATTGAGCAGACAGGACCCAGGCGAGCCACTCACTTGTCGCTCACATTAAAGAGGAATTTTTATAGCGCCCTGAAAGCAGTTTAATGACCGAGGCCCAATAAAATTCTTAGGAACGACGACTCGGTGGAGAA
>PVHP010016770.1:0-35384 GCA_004024765.1 Zapus hudsonius | reverse complement strand
GATGAAGTTGTTTTTGGTTTACTTAGCTTTTAATAGAAATTTAGGGTTAAAAAGATAGAGTGTATTTAAATATAAACCAAGGTTTAAAACTTGGAGTTCTTTGCAAAATTATCTATTTAATAATACATAGTTCTCGTAGTCAGCCACACACCTCCAAACCAGGCACAGTTATGGGAGGAAGGGATCTATTGAAGTTACAGATCTAGGGAAGTTCCATAATGGCAAAAGAAGCTGGCCCACTTTCAAAGGTCCAAACAGAAGAAGAAAGAGATGCTATTACCACCACCACCACACACACACACACACACACACACACACACACACACACACACACCAGCAAACAGGTGGCAGGGGGAGGGAAGAGAGAGATTCCTTCCCCTCAAGTTTCCTTACATCTTGTCCCTACTGAGGGACTGCCCACTCTGGAGGAAGGACTCAGTCTGCAGGAGGGACCTCCTCCTTTAGTTAATCCTTCCTGTAAGCAACCTCAGAAACCCATCCAAGATTAATGTGGATCACTATACAAACCGGTCAAGTTGACAACAAAATTTAACCATCTCCAGTCCACCCTTGTCATCTTGACATCAAATCATATCTTCTTACATCATACTTAATTTCCAAGTGAAGACAGTAACAAGATCATAATTCCCGCCTAACATGATATATAACTATCCCATGTGCAACTGGAAATGCATAATCTCCCCTTGCCTTGAACATAAGGCAAGGTCCCTTAACTGTGAGTTCTGTAAAAACAAAACAAGTTACAGGCTTTTAACATATAATGGCACAGAGTAAACATTTTCAACTTCTATGAGGCATAACAAGGAGAGACTGTACCAATAAAAAATCAATAACCGTTAGGCAAA
The DNA here is from genome assembly GCA_004024765.1 of Zapus hudsonius. Taxonomy (NCBI): domain Eukaryota; kingdom Metazoa; phylum Chordata; class Mammalia; order Rodentia; family Dipodidae; genus Zapus; species Zapus hudsonius. The sequence goes on along the minus strand of PVHP010016770.1, from coordinate 34,518 downwards.
CATTAAACATCTGCAGTTCAAATCCAATATCACAATCAGTGACTGACATTCTCTGGATTTTCCAAATCTGCTCCTGTAGTTTGACTGAGTGGCTGGGGAAAACTTCCATCCCTAGCCAACAGCACGCCATGGTAGCCCTTGTACAGTCCTGGTTTGTCCAAAACATCTTTGGGTTTCTATTGCAAACCACAGCCCATCTTCTAAAGGCTTCACACCCTGTTCCGTATACCACATCTCAGCAACGGCTCCTGGAACCATGTGCATTTCATGACTCACTCCACACATGCATATTTCATGCTTCCAAAAGCAACACCAGGTATGCAGGATACAGTCATGTTGTTTAATTCAGAGAAGAAATAAACCTTGAAGAGCAGGTTCCTTCCTTTCAGCTATCTCCTCTCAAAAGGGTTTGCACAGTCTGTCATTCAGTCCTTCCTGGGTGGAAATACCTCAGGCATCCTTTCCATTGTTTTATTTATTTATTTATTTTTAAATTTTTTTATTGTCCATAATGAATTACAACATTTAGTGGGCAAACAATGAGTTGTTATCCCCAATTCCCCACTGCCCTCCCCTCCCCCCTCAACTGGATAACCTCCTCCATGAGCCATCTGGATCAGTCCTTGTGACAGGGGACCATGGATAGTCTAGTAATCAGCCAGGTTCTCCTGTCCGTATCTCTGGATAGTCTCCCCCACCACGGCTCTCACAATCTTTCTGCCCCCTCTTCCGCATAGTTCCCTGAGTCGTGGTGGATGAGTTATAAGTTTGCTTTAAGGTTGTGAGCTTAGGGGTCTTTGTGTCAAAAATCGTTGATTTCTGTTCCACTGGCTAATCCTGTGTTGATTTAATGGCTGTGGCTGTGGGCTCCTTGTTCATCTCATCATTCTCTGTGGAGTTCCATTTGGATCCTCCATTGTATGACTGTGGTGGCCCCTCTCTTGCCAGAATCTCAGCTATCGGCCTACGGTCGGTTGGTAGGGTTAGATGAGCCCCAGCACTCTCGCTGCATCCTGAAAGATACAAACACAATCTCCATCGGAGACTGAGATCAGTGTAGGTTAACAAATATACACAATTTTGGATTACCAGAATTCGATTTTTAGTAGCCTCCCTATCAATTGGTCCCATAGTGCATCTTGTCTTGGGAGCCTAAGAGTACGGGATCCGGTGCCTAACGCCCTGAATCCCAAGTTCCAGACAAGGGGACCCCCTCACTAAGTGGAAAATTGGCCGAATTGAAAGCTGTTGATTGTCTCTCCCAGGCCCAGGCTCCTCCATTACACAAGTGCTCCTTTCTTGGTTCACTGCTCACTCCTATTAGGAGTTGTGGTCAGCCTACTCATAATCCATTGTTTTAATATAAAGCAGTTGGGCCATCTTCTTAGGATTGCAAATGTGTTGAAAATAGCAGCTTCAGGAACCTAAATACAGTCTCTTTAGCAGTAAGTTAAACTTGCTTTGAGTTTTTTCAACTTTAAATCTTAAAATTTTTAGTTCCTTACATTAGCCAAGCACATCAGTCCATTACTTAAATTAAATCTTGGTCAAGCTCTCTGGGCATGGGTGGTAGCACATGTCCAGTCCTTATTCCAGTTACACAGATTTAATAAAGTTCTCTGCAGTTTCTCCTTCCCCTTAGAAAGTTCCCCAAATCTCCAAATGCAATTCTCTCTGCACTTAGCATTTTCAAACTCTCACCAAAATAGTCCATAAAAATTGGCTTACCACTCTGGAAGGCATCTTTAGTTGAAGTTATCAAACCCACATCTATTCCTCCAGCACACAAGTTCCAAAAGACCAAAATCTACACAGTCAGATTCATCTCAGCAATATCACCCCACACTCAGGTACCAAAACTGTCATGGGATGAACCAATTTTGGGAGGAAGGGATTTATTGAAGTTGTAGATCCAGGGGAAGTTCCATAATGGTAAAAGAGGCTGGTCCCTTTTCACAGATTCAAACAGAGAAAGAGAGGGAGAGAAACAGAGACAGATAAGCCATCACCGACACCACACACACACACACACACACACACACACACACACACACACACACACAGAGGCAAACAGGTAGGGGGGAGGAAGACAGAGATTTACTTCCCCTTGAACTTTCTTGCATCCTGTCCCCTACTAAGAGGGCCACCCACTCTGGGGGAAGGGGTCACTCTAGAGGAGAGACCTCCTCCTTTTGTTAATTCTTCCTGTTAGCAATCTCAGAGACCCACCCAACATTACTGTGGGTTACTAAACAGGTCAAGTTGACAGCAAAATTTAACTATCACAATAGTCAAGTTTGGCATGATGGTTCACACCTTTAATCCCAGTACTCAGGAGGCATAGGCAGGAGAATGGCTGTGAGTTCAAGGCCAGTCTGAAACTACATAGTGAATTCCAGGTCAGCCTGGGCTAGAGTAAGACCCTACTTAAAAGAGAGAGAGAGAGAGAGAAAGAGAGAGAGAGAGAGAGAGAGAGAGAGAGAAGAAAAATTACATTGTCAATAATAATTAAGCCTAGATTGAATCCTGCAGCTTGTGTTCAAATCCTATTTTAACCACCCACTAGCATTAATCTAGGGCAAGTCACCTAACCTTTCTACCCTATTGGGTAGCAGGCATAAACATAATTATCTGTTTTGAGGTTGTGGTGAGGAATAGATATCCTAATACCATTGCACCCCAGTACCTGGTTTTTAGAAAATACCAATGTTTTCTATTCTATGCAAGGCACTGGAATTATGACAGTAATAATAAAAGCAATATCATGTGCATTCACAGACATGGGATAAAAAGATCAGAAAATAGATAATTATGAAATATTTTAAGTAAGTTAGAAAAAGGACAGTGCCATTACTCAACTACAAGGGAGGAGCATATGAGCAGATTTAAGAATGAGAAAGGTTCCCCTGAGGTAAATAATGTAAAAATAAAAAGAGGCTTATGACTGTCATCTATGTAATATTAAATGATTTTACTTAGAGCCATGTTCCACGGTCTTTCAATAGTATCACATAGTAGTCAATAACTATAAGCTGACTACTGTTGAATAAATACCTCCAAAATTCTCACTTAAATCCCTTTTTTGCATGACCAAGTAATTTCTTTGTTGACAGTTTGCTATCTGGAGGGTATAAGTTTGTATAAGTATGCCAACGTGCAGATTCTGCTGTCAGACCGACCTGCTTATGCGCTGTAGAGTGGGGATTATGGCAGAGCCTACTTCACAGGGCTGTTTGGGGATTATATGTGTATGCAAGCATTTACCACTAGAACAGGATCTGCATCCACAAAGCAGTTACTTTATGGCTACCATATTAATGAGGCCTCTGTAATCTTTTTGCATACAGTAATTCCAGAGCAACTTCATGACTGTAATGTGGGCTTGTGTGTTCTATTTCGTTCCAGGTCACAGGATTCCCCATCCAGATGCCATACACTGATATACAGTCAGTAGTTGATGCTGTGTATCAGACCGGAATTCACACTTCTGAATTTCCCCATACAGAATTTGCTTTAGCTGTATACATCCACCCATATCCAAACAGCATATTATCTGTGTGGGTCTGCCTGGCTTCCTTAGTCCGACATCAGTGAAGTGGAAGAGGGGAAATAAACAGTCTCTACTATTGTCCCTTTGCCTGGAAGCTAGCAAAACTGCTTTGACAACTTGGGGTTTTGTTGCCTATCCATACGTTCACTAAGCACTAAACCGAACTACAGCTACCACTTTCCCCCCCTGGTGGTTGAGGAAGAATCTAGGTAGTCTCCTCACCAGACACCCTTCCAGAAGGACTCTTCATACAGTATGGCTGTTTTGTACCACTGTCTACATTTGGTTTTATTCTGCAGAAGTAGCAATTCTGGCCTGTTCCCCTAAGGCCAGTGCTTCTCAAATTGTGAAAACCATACCACTTCTGGAGAAGCTTATGAAAATTGAAGGTTCCACCAAAGACCTCCCGAATGAGCACCTGTGAGAGTAGAGCTCTAGAACCTGCATGTTTTACAGCAAGCTTCCCAGGCTGTTCTGATGCACTGCTGAACGAGAGCCCAGCCTTTCAGAAAGCTGACATTCTTCAAGGGAGGCTGGTATGTGCAGTGAAGGTTCTGGTACAATTCCAGGTAGAAGTGACTCAAGTGGGAACCTAAAGTCAAGTCCAACCTGAAGGCTGTCAGGCTCAAGATACAAGAAAAGCCTACTTTAGTGTGACTCTAAAGATCAGAAAAGACCTATCCCAGCTTAAAGAAATTAGAAAGGAGGAAATCCCTCTAATTTGAGGGAGATGGCCTTAATTCTACTCAAGCCTTCAGCTGATGAGATGAGCACTGTCACTTTAAGAAGGGCAATCTGCTTTACTTTAACAAGTTACATTCATCTAATCTAACACCACCTTCACAGATGTCTAGATCAGCATCATCCTGTGGCCCAGGCTGGTAGACACATAAAAATTACAAATCATGTCCACATGATAAAATGTTTACAAATCATTTTAATTTTGGCATATTTCTGTTAAATTACAAATATCTACATATTCTGGTCCCTGTTTTTCAAAAATAGCATAGAAACTATCCTTAATATTTTGCATCATACTCATTACAGGTATGAGTAATCCCAACACTTTTATAACCACTCCAACTGCTGGATGTTAAATAGAGGACAGACATAGTAGCAGTATGGCATGGTATGCTGATAGACATCAGTGTGGGAGATGATGGTGCTCTAGACAAGGATGTTGATGATGGATATGAACAGAAGCTGTGATCAGTTATAAATCTGTCCAATTTAGATAGATCAAGACCAGCATCCAGGGCTTCCTACTCCCAGTGCTTGGTATCCAAGACAATTAGATGAGTGGTTGTCAAGAATCCTGAATGTTCTATTATGGAATTTTCACCACAATATATTGTATGATAAAAATAAGATACATAATATAACATGTACTATGCTACCATTTGCACACAAAAACATGGGGCAAACAAAGGGTTTACATATATGCATTGTCACAAAGACCTGGATATTTCTGGAAAGGCACAATATAAAATGGTGGTATGGTGCCTTTGGGAAGAATGAGTTAGGGGAAGAGGGAGATTTGCTCATTAACATATACAGTCTTCTAGTGTATAAAGAATTGTTTTTTGCATACATTTATATATTTATTTATTTAGGTTTTTCGAGGTAGGGTCTCCCTCTAGCCCAGGCTGACCTGGAATTCACTATGTAGTCTCAGGGTGGCCTTGAACTCATGGTGATCCTCCTACCTCTGCCTCCCGAGTACTGGGATTAAAGGCGTGCACCACCATGCCCCGGCTCTGCATACATTTATTTTAAATGGCTTAAAAAATGAAAGCAATGGGTTTCTACTGCCTGAAGTTCACTGAGTTACAAATGATCTTCAGTGTCTACTCTCCCTTTTTTTCTTGCCAACCCACCTGTCTGTGCCTTACGCTGCAGTCACGTGGACTCCTAGTTCCCACCCCCTGCTCTTCACGTAGGCGTCCTAATCTTTTCATTTCTATCCTTTTTCACCTTTGCCGATCAATTCCTGGATTTGAGTGCCTTCTTTGTCTCCTCTTCCCTACAGACGAAACTGTCCTCCACTTTCATTCCAAACATTTTTTCTCCTGACAGCAGTTGAGTTTCTACTATTCCCTCTTCCTGGGACACCCAACCACCAGATAGGTATCTCTCTTTGAATAAAATAACTAATTAAAAAATCCAGATGCTGGCTTCTGTAATCCCACCATTGAGATGAAAGGCAGAGACAGGAGAATTTCCCAAGTGCAGCAGAAAAACAGGTGACAGAGAACCATAGCAAGAAACCCTGCCTCAAATGAGGTAGATAGGAGAGGACCACGCCTGCACCCACACTTTTTTTTTTTTTTTTTTTTTTTTTTTTTTTTTTTTTTTTGGTTTTTCGAGGTAGGGTCTTGCTCTAGTCCAGGCTGGCCTGGAATTCACTATATAGTATCAAGATGGCCTTGAACTCACGGCAATCCTCCTACCTCTGCCTCCCAAGTGCTGGGATTAAAGGCATGCGCCACCACGCCTGGCCACACATCATTTTAAAAAAGGAATGTACACACAACATTACATAAAAATTAAACTGGTTGTGGTGGCGCACACCTTTAATCCCAGCACTCAGGAGGCAGAGGTAAGAAGATCTCCATGAGTTCAAGGCCACCCTGAGACCACATAGTGACTTTCAGGTCATCCTGGGCTAGAGTGAGACCCTACCTTGAAAAACAAAATAACAAAACAACACAAAAAGACAAAAAAGGAATAAACATGAAGACTGACATCTTTAATGAGCCAAATCCAGAAAATAAGACATAATTTTTGAATAAATCTCTCTCAATGAAAACATCTTCAAAGTAGAAACCATAAGACAACCTGCTTATTACATGATTACACAGATGATTATAGTCTGTGACCCACTTTTCTGAAAAGGTTCTTAAATTAGTCCTAGCTTCTAAATCACGTGGAAGCTAAATTATTGCCATAAAGCTGCTTAGTAGTTATGATTGGAAACTGAGGAGGCAGGTATTACTTAGATGCCATTATAGATGGCATGGAGATGTCAGCCTATGTGCCCATCTCCTCTGGGGAAACCTGCAGCCTATACAAGTCAGGGCAGCTTCCTAGCCTGGGCTGAGCTCTACCAACTTTCACTTGTGAGTTTCCCCTTGCTTGTCCTCCGTTCCTATCGTGAAATCATTTTGTAGTGGCCCTCTATCTTCCTGCCTCGTTCTACACACAACCAAGTAAGGTTTCACGATTTATTCTCAAATATTAAAAGTGGTTGGACCACAGTTTCAGACAAAAGTGAGGGGTTACTGCCCTGGTTGACTTCTTTGTGGCGGACCACCAAACACTTTAAATGCAGTTGGTTAATCGCGTCTCAGCTCCAACATCACCTAAATTGAGGCTAGGGTGTTTGCATAGTTTGTAGTTTCCCGATTTACCACCTCAGATGGCCAATTACATTCACTAAAGATTTGACAAGCTAGGTTACTAAAGAGCATTCCTTCATTTCCTTCATTCTTGGGAATCTGTAAGTAAGCAAAAGCAATGAGAAGTGAGTAATTAGGTTTCAGAAAAGGGCTGGGTTTTGAGGTGAAACTTAAAGAGCAGAATTTCACAGAGAAAGTGCTTTAGGGGCTGTGGAAACAGCTAAAGCCCATTTGGAAGGGCTGATAATCCCAAGGAAGCGTGGGGTTGTTGCCACGAGATGCGGCGACCGAATCCAAGCTGAGAAATCTCAATGGACCACCAGCACCGAGGCGCATCGAAGGTGCTCTGCAGGTGAGCCGACAGGCAGGTGATGGGCGCTTGGCCGCCCTCCGGGACCTGGGCCGGCTCCTGGGGGATGGATGGAGGCGAGGCGGCCGGCTCCCCGGGGGATGGATGGTCGCGTGGAGGCCGCTCCCCGGGGGATGGATGGGGGCGAGGCGGCCGGCTCCAGCCCCGACCCAGACCCCGGCCCCGGCCCGGCGGGGGGCGCCCGGCCGCCAGCAGCTGCCCGGCGCTGCACCTGGGCTCAGCCCGCAGCCCATTGGACGGCCCGGGGCGACCCCGCTGTATCGCGAGACGCGATTGGCCGCGCGGGGCGGCGTGTGCCCCCGAGCTGGCTTTGTACGCCGAGCCGCCCGCCGGTCCTTTTAACAATGGGCGGCGCGAGCGGCCCGGCGCTGGGCCGGAGCTGAGGCCCGAGCTTCGCGGCCGGCCGACTCCGCAGCATGCGCGGCGCCGGCGCCCCCCGCACGCCGGCCGGGCTGGGGCTGTGAGGCCGCGGTTCCGGGTAAGGAACCGGCGCGGGGCCTCCCAGGCCTGGGCCGGGCGCGCTGCCCCACCGCCCGCCGGGGCGCCGAGACGAGCGCAGCCCCGCCGGCCCGGCCTTTGTTCGCCTGGACCCGGAGCCGGGCCAAGCCCGCGCGGCCCGCAGAGTTCGAACCCAGGACTCGGGGAGCCCGGAGCCGGGTGCGCGCGCTGGCAGCCTGGGGCCGGGGTCGGTGATCCCTTCTTGCCCCGCGTCCGACGTGCGGGCGGCGTCCTGGGGTCGGCTCAGGTGCAGAGCCGCCGCGGGGGTCGGGGGGGGGGGAGGTGCTGGCCGTGACCGCGTCTGCGGCGTGTCTTTCAGGCTGGAGTGGCCGCGTCGGGCGGGCCGGCCGGGCGCGCAGCCGGGTCCCATGGAGCTGGAGGGGCAGTGGTGGCGAGGACAGCTGGCCGCAGACATTCACCAGGCGCTTCGGTACAAGGTAACCCCGGGCTGGCTCCCCGGAAAGGCCAGTCAGGGTCTTTCCTCACTACCTTCCTGGGCTACTTGTCAAGATTAACTAAGTTCTTCCCTCCTTGAGCTGCATCAGAAGAACCTGAAATTTAGGGGAGTGGGACGTGGAATTCGGGAGAAGGAAGGGTGAAAGGGATATTGTGATGTTTTTGTTTCCCGATGGATCATGGAATTGACCTTGTGTTTGAAAAATATATGTGCTGAATTGATATTGGGCAGAACAGCCCTTTTTGTTTAATAGTTGCTGCTGCACACAGCTGTTATGAAGTCGCATTTGTGTGTAACTTAACTCCCCAGCTTTTCTACTAACTTGCTGTGAGATGTGGGGCTACTTATTTTTCTGTTCCTCAACTTCCCCATCTGCAGAGTGAGGAATAATGATAATAGAATGTGTCTTATGGGGGTGATGATTCAATTTAAATAAGCTAGTACTGTACTAATTTATTAATTAGATTGGAATAGTGATTGGCATATAGTCAGCACAAAGTGATAACATTATGACTTGCCCCTTAAGATTTGGGGCTGTTCTAAAAGCCTTAAGGTAGAAGGAATTAGGCACTTGGTGATATCAGAGTTAGGAAGTAAAGCCCAGCTGGTGGCGCATGCCTTTAATCCCAGCAGAGGTAGGAGGATCGCTGTGGGTTCAAGGCCACCCTTGAAACTGCATAGTGAATTCCAGGTCAGTCTGGGCTAAAAGATACCCTACCTCGAAAAACAAACAAAAAAAGAAGTAAACCTAGTGTACTTAATTGAAAAAAATCCACTTTTTGGGGGGGCACAGTCTTTATTGCTCTTAAGTAACAAATTCATAGGCAGATTAATGGGCCAGCTCTGATTCTTTGATAACCACAAGAAAGGCAAGATCCAAATTGATCTTAGCTTGACTGAGTTTCACCAATCATTAAAGTATAGAGTACTGAGAAAGAAGCCCACAGCTGACTCAGTAATAAGGAAGGTGTGCTGCTTGGTGTTTAAAGCCCCCAGAATGGTAATAAACTCGTGTTTCTGACCAGATTAAGTCCATTACCTAACTTAAATTGTTAAAATTACACCCATCTTTCTAAATTTATAAGTGCTATTTAACTAATTCTCTTGTTTAGTCTCTGTCCGTGGCTATACTTCCACTCCCTAAGAGAGATTACCACATAACAAGTTCCAGCTATAGAATGGTTTTCTGGAGTGTGACAGGGAAAGTTTGTACATTTCCACTTTGAAAATTGCCTAGATACATTGTGGGCACCTCTCAGTTTGGGGTCTTCTTTTAAGTGTCAGCCTTTTTTATCTTTCTAGTATGTAGCAGAATTAATTACTGATGTCAATGTTACATGTATTTTTAAATGGGTCATGCAATTTAAAAGATCTTGTTCTTCTTGAGCCTCATGATTTTTTCAGCTCTTGTACCTTATGTGTAGATCGCTTTAGTCCTGACTAATTGTCTGGATTAACTTTACAGGTGAGTTTAGAAGTAGATTTTTTTTAAAGTTTTTGAATGCTTTTGCTTTTGTGTGTTAATCTCTGGAGGACCCAAGCTATAAGACAGCCCTGCACTTAAGGTGGATAGCACAGGATATAAAGGAATGTCCATCTTGAGCCCTTGGTGCCATGCTGCCCTGGGTTCTTTATGCTGATCACTAAACACTGTAGATTATGGTCCTGATTTAAAACAGTGGCCACACTTTATAAAGAATTTGTATTAAGTAGTACAGCTTGAACTTGTAGAACTGGAGAGACCACTATTTTTAGTGCATTGAACTCAAGTTATATAAGCTTTTCTTATAGAAAAGACATGCTAAGCTCAGGCTGATTGATTGATGGTTTAGTCAGTCATCTGTGTATTCAACATACTGAGGATTTACTATGTGCAGAGTACTATTCCAGTGGTGTATAGCAGTAATTGAGAGATAGAAACATGACCCTTGCATTCATAGAATCCAATCTGTTTTATAAGTCAGAGCATCTGAGTTTTGGTCTTCCTTGGACATTGCCATTAGGATGCTTGGAAAAGTCTTCTATGTTTTGCCCACCCACCAAGGTTAAAGAAATAATCAGTGTAACCAGCATTGTATCTGCTAACTTAGAGTGAAAATACAGTTGAATGCCAACTATATGTTTTTGCAAAATATAGTTTATTACTCAAAAAGACCACCAACAAAGCCACTATCCCCTTACATGTGTGTCTCTGCTTTTCTTCTCACCATTCTGATCAGTGTTATAGTCTTTTGGGGAAAGTACTTTTAGGAGTTATAATAACAAGTGGGGACAATTTTTTTTTTTTTTTTGTGAGAAGCATAAAGAAAATGTTCCACAGAATTGTACTTATATTGCTCAGTATTCCTTTTAGGTCTTTATCTCCATCCTGACTGCAGAGTTAACTCATTCAGGGCAGGGGATGGCATTTGAAGCGGTTAGCTGGTGTGGACTTGACATTTGGATGACATATTTGGGCTTCTCTGTGCTTTGGTTCAGTGGATTCCTAAGAAACAAATGAAAGCAAGGCCTTGAGGATAGATAGCAAAAGAAGCTTGGGGATGGTGGAAGCAGTCATTTTCTCATGCTTGTAGAACTGCAGGACCTGGACAAAGAGAACAAATTCTGGTGATTTCAGGCAAGCACTTAACATTAGAGACAAAGGAAATGTATTAAGCACACTATTTAAAATCCTTTGATGCCTCTTGGAGTTCTAGACTTTGTTTTTAGTGAAGCTGGCAGTTAATATTTAACATAGTTAAAAATAAAGCTCACAACTGTTTTTCAGGGCTGTTTCCTAGTGAGTCTTTTGAGATAATGTTTTGGCCTCTTTTTCCAGAAAGTCTACCTTGGCTCTGTCCCCACCTCCTGAGCTAAGCTAGGTCTTCTTCCTTAGTGTTTCACTTACCCTGTCATTTCAGCATTGTATTATAATGACCTCTGCATTTTGATTGGCCTGCTAAAGAGAGACTCAAGACATTTTCCAGTGTTTATTCCTGGAATTAACACAGTGCCCACTACATAGGTGATGGTGGACAGATGTCACATGATAACAGCAAAGAAGGGCAGAGTTGCAACTCATTTGCTGTGCTCTAAAGATCTATAAAAATATTTTAAAGATCCATAGAAATAGTGAAGGAAAACAGAAAAAAGATTCCTAGAAGCTGTATAAGGAATCAACGTGTTCCTTTTACTTGGAGAACTTTTTATTTAGTATTTATGACCATTGGTCTGTTTAGTAACCCATTAATATATTTTCAAACCCTCTAGGTACAGGGAATCCTCATTAAGGAAAATTATCTGGGGCTAGGGTCTGCTGGCCTGAATTAACCCAGGTTCTATTCCCCAGTATCCATGTAAAGCCAGGTATACAAGGTGGCACATGCGTCTAGAGGCCCTGACGTTCCAGTTCATCTATTTCCCTCTCTCTCCACCTCCTTCCTCTTTTCCTCCCTCCTTCTCTCTCTCCTTGCAAATAAATAAAAAGAATAAAAGGAAAAGAGTACTAGTCACATAAGCATGGGGGCCTCTTAGGCCAGAAATCTCCAGAACCCATGTAAAAAGCTGAACATGGCTGTGCACATCTATAACCCCAGTGGAGAGTGAAGACCAGAAAATTGCTTGGCCTTACTGACAGACAACAGATCCCAATTGAGAGAGAGAGACCTTGTCTTAAGGAAATACATGGATGAGTAATAAGAGAAAGACAACTGGCATTCTCCTATGGCCTCCACACACCCATGGGGGCACACAGAGACAAAAAAGTATCTTTTTTTGTTTTGTTTTTTCAAGGTAGGGTCTCGCTCTAGTCCAGGCTGACCTGGAATTCACTATGTAGTCTCAGGGTGGCCTTGAACTCACGGCAGTTCTCCTACCTCTGCCTCCCTAGTGCTGGGATTAAAGGCGTGCGCCACCACGCCCGGCAAAAGTATCTGTTTTTAATCTGATAAATATATGAGAGTTACTCCCTTTCTACAGCATATGCAAAAATTGATAAAATTGATGACTAAAAACCATATAATAATTTTTATGGTCCAAATGTCTATTTATATGTTTTTTTAAATATTTCATTGATTCATTTTCAAGCAGAGATATATATATATATAGAGAGAGAGAGAGCCAGGGCCACCACCTTGTGGGTATGGCTTATGTGGGTACTGGGGAATTGAACCGGGGGCCTTAGGCACTCGAGGCAAGTTCCTTAACCACTAAGCCATCTCTCCAGCCCTGCATGTTGCTTTTTTAAAAACTGATTTGCAAGAGTTCTTTAACAAAGTTCTTTGTCATATGATAGAAATATCAGATGTTTATGTTTTCTTATTTGAAATGCTGTTGTTATCATATACATTCTATCAAAGAAAAAAATGTCTATACTTCTTATGTATGTAAGTCTGTCAGATATTTAAAGTGGAATTGTTGGATCATGTGGCAAATTCTGTATGTTAAGTTTCTGAGGAATTCCCATATTGTTGTCCATAACAATTGCATCATTTCATTACCACTAATAATGCACATGGATTCCACATTATCCTTATTTTCCACATTCCCTTGTTATTTTCTGTATATTTTAGAGGGGTCAGAGGATGTTTTGCTTTGATAATAGCAATCCAAGTGGCTATAAAGGGGCATCTTACACTAGTTTTGATCTGCTTTTTCTCAATGATTAATGGTGAGCACCTGTTCATGTGCTTCTTAGCCATTTGTGTGTCTTCTTGGAAAAAAACAGTTATTCAAGTCCTTGGCCTATTCAGGTTTTATTATTTTTCAGTCATATAAATAAATTCTTTATATAGTTTGTGAAGGGCTGAAAATGTAAATAGTAGAGTGTTTGTTTAACATGGAACACCCTGGGATCAGTTTCAAGCACTGAAAAAAAAAAGACAAAAAAAACTTAAAAAATAATAATTTGGATATTAACCCCTTAGATAAACATGATGCGAAAATATTTTCTTCGATTTTGTTAGCTGCCTTTTTCATTTTGTTGATAGTGTCTTTCAAAGTTTTTAAAAAATATTTTTATTTATTTGCAAGCAGAGAGAGATAGAAGAGAGGCAGACAGAGAAAATGGGCATGCCAGGGCCTCTGCAAACAAACTCCAGATTGCATGTGGCACTTTGTGCATCTGGCTTTATGTGGGTACTGGGAATCAAGCTCATACTGTTAGGACTTTCAGGCAAGCGCCTTAACCACTGAGCAACCTCTCCAGCTCCACCCACTTCAGGTTTTTTTTGGGGGGGGGGCTGTTTTGGTTTCAGGATGACCTCAAACTCAAGCAATCCTCCTACCTCTGCCTCCTGAGTGCTGCGATTAAAGGCATGCACCACCAGGCCCAGCCTGTTTCTATTTCTATGTGCTTTTGCTATCACATCCATTTTTTTTCCTTCTATTGTGATATGATACCTGTTGGGTTTAGTCTCAGTATTATACTGGTCTTACAAAATGAATTTGAAGCTATCTTTCTCTATGTTCTTGAAATCTCTTCTATCTCATTCCTTCCCTCCCTCCCCGTCTCCCATGCTATGAATTGAACCCAGGGCCTTGCACATTCTAGGAAAGTGCTGTTCCACTGAACTATATTCCAAGCCCAGAAATCTTAAGAGTATAGAATTTAATTTAGATATGAGATTGAATACTAACGATGAGAAAATTTTTAGGTATATATAAGGATGATGGCAGTGGAAATTTCTAAAACTGTTAAAGGGAATCAAGATTATAAGATACTTGAGCTGGGAAGATAGCTCAGTTAAGAAAGTGCTTATCTCACAAGCATGAGGGCCTGAGTTTGAATCCCAGCATTCATGTGAATGCCAGGTGTGGTGGTATGCACCTACTGTAATCCTGCTGGGGAGGAAGAGAGAGATCCTTGGAGTTTGCTAGCCAGCCAAGCCAGTCTAGCCTATTTGGTGAGATCCAAGCCAATGAGCGACCCTGTCTCTAAAATAAAGATGTGGATGACACACCTGAAGATGACATTCAAGGTTGTCTTCAGGCCTACACATGGATGTGCACACACATGTGTACATTCATCCCCCCAACTCACACATGTGCCCACAAATATCAGCACCTACTAATGCAGTGAGTACTGGTCTATTCACCCCTGGAAGTATAATGTTGTATCATGCCAGGAATATACTCACCTGTTAATATCTAATCAAAAGCTTTGAGCTTCCTGGAGAGAAGTGCAATTAGATTCTTTCTGCCTGCCTGTCTGTCTCTGTCTATCTGTCTTTCTTTCTCTCTTTACTTGTTTGTTTTTCAACGTAGGGTCTCACTGTAGCTCGGAATTCACCCTGTAGTCTCAGGGTGGCCTCGAATTCACGGTGATCCTCCTACCTACCTCTGCCTCCCAAGTGCTGGGATTAGTTGTGTGCCACCATGCCCAGCCCAAGAAAATTATTATTATTATTTTTTAATTTTTTTATTTTATTTATGAGAGAGAGAGAGAGAGAGAGAGAGAGAGAGAGAGAGAGAGAGAGAGAGAGAGAGCACTGTAAACAAACTCCACACATATGCGCCCTCTAGTGTAGCTGGCTTTACATGGGCACTGGGGAATTGAACTCGGGTCCTTCTTCATTGCAGGCAAACGCTTTAACCGCTAAGCCATCTCTTCAGCCCTATTTTTTTTTTTTTTGACAAAGAACTTACTTTGAATTCTTAAGACACTAGTATGCTGGGGAAAGTTGGAAAAATGATGTTAAATGTTTGTATTATGGGGTATTTCTGTAGATTAAATGTTGTTCTACTTGGTTTAGGAGCTGAAGTTGCCCTCTTACAAAGGCCAGTCCCCTCAACTGAGTCTCAGGCGATATTTTGCGGACTTGATTGCCATTGTGAGCAATCGCTTCACGCTCTGTCCTTCTGCCCGACACCTTGCCGTCTACTTGCTGGATCTGTTCATGGATCGCTATGACATCTCCATCCAGCAGCTGCATTTAGTTGCGCTCTCCTGTCTGCTTCTAGCAAGTAAGTATAACTCTGATCTACATGACTAGAAACCTGTTTATATGATAAAATCATGCTACATAGGACTCAGTGAATTATCCCTAAATTCCATTCATTCCAGTTTACTAACTACTATTCAGAAGTACATATGGAAAGCACTTCTGGGCACAATGATTGTTAACCAGACACTTAAAAATGGCTCTGGTGTGTGATGATTACCCTTCATTGCCAGTTTGACTAGATTTAGGATCACCTAGTCATGCCTCTAGGTATATCTGTGAGAATGTTTCCAAAGAGGTTTTGCTGAGGAAGAAAGACCCTCCTTGAATTTGGGTGGCACTATCCCATGAGCTGGGGGCCATCACTGAATAAAAAGGGGGAAAGGAGAAAAAACAGTTGAGCATTAGCATTCCCCTCCAACCAAGCTACTCCTCCTGCCATGTCTTTCTCTCCCTAATAAATATCCTCCGAACTGTGAGCCCAAATAAACCCTTCCTCCCTTAAGTTACTTCCCCCCCCTCCCTAAAGTTTCTTTTGATTTGATGTTTGTTCACAACAAGAGAAGTAACTAATACACTGAGTCAAATTTATTTATTTATTTTTTTAACCCATTACTTAAATTTTTAAAGGTGATTTTGATGTACCATTCTAATTGAAAACCATTGTTCTACATCACTGATTCTTAACCAGGATGGAATGCTACTAGTACCTACTGTGTAGAGGCCTGGAAAGTTGCTAAACATCCTATCAGGGAAGGTCTCTAGAGCATCAATTCTGTGTCTCAAAACGCCAAGGGAGTTGAAGGTGTGAGACTATTCGATTGTTGAATACTTTCTATTGAGTGCTTACAGTTGGCTTGATGAACTCCAAATTCTCTGCAGCTGATGAAATGTGAAAACCTTTGCTTATTCATTAGGCCAATTACATAGTTTCGTATAGAACCTGATAGAACCTTGCTTTTTAGCTAATACAGAATGCATTGATAGATATTTTGATGGCTCTTAATAACTCCCCGGAACTCATCGCTGTTAGTGCCTTCATTGAAGAGAAACAAGTAGAGGATTTGAAATTGATTTTTTATTACTCATTTGGCAATGGGGAGATTGAATTTTGTGTTGAGGTTAAGATGAAAATAAATACAGTTTTTATATTATACATGGTATTAAACTACTAAGTTAAGGCCTAGTTCAAAATAGCATATAGATCTATCAACAACCTTACCTCTGATCCCCACTGGATAGCTGGTGTCCATTGTGGTTGCTATGTGAAGAACATTCCCAGCAGGCCATGCCACCAGGGTTCTTTCTAAAACTCTGTGTTTTAATCACTCACAAAGCCAAAGCCAAATGTGTTCAGTCCCTAGGTGGTGCCATTTCTTGCCCTAATCTTCTTAGATTTTATCTTCTTACCCTTAGTCTTCCTATGAGCCAATGGCCTCAGATAACTTTTTGTAAGATATTTTAGATCCCTTGTACAACCAGGCTCAATGTAAATAAAACACAGCTATAGTGAGGACTTCCCATTGCTTGTGTATTAGTGGGAACTGCTTAATGTAACATTTCATGTAGATCCAGCCACCTTCCCAATCTCATCCTATGTATCTTCAACTGAATTCTTAGCACAGTACTGTATACTTCTGAATATCTGTATTTCCTCTTTATGATCCAACCCAGAAGCCAGAGAGGTAGTACTAATGCCTTTAATTTATCTTTTAAAGTTTCATGCTCTTAGATAATCACATGTACAATACTATATGTATTGTATCACTGGCTTTGAAACCCTTATTATTGGCATAGGATTGGAAAAAGCCATACATAACAGGTCAGATAATGAGAATTCACAAATAAAGTGACTTTTTATTATCCTGTTGTGCAGTGTTAGATTGTAGGATTAGCTCATAATGGAGACATGGTATCAGTCATGCATACAGCAAAGTTAGTTTTTAAACTAATCATTAACAACAAGTAATATTTGTACATGCTATGACTGTCTGCCGTTTTATCATTATTAAGTACTCTGTGGTTCTTAATGTGGTGTGGGCCAACTGGGGACATCTCTTGGTGGAATGTGGAATAGTAAAATATACATAAGCAGTTTCATGGACTAACTTAAATTTGTGACTAAAGTTTACTTACTAATAAATTTTTAAATGAATAAGTAGTTATAAACTAGATACTAACACTACATGGCACTACTAAAGTTCACTGAGGGATATAGTTGGTTAATAAGAATTTGGGGACTAGAGAGATTGCTCAGCGGTTGGGGTGCTTGCTTGCAGAGCCTAATAACCTGGGTTCAATTCTCCAGTACCCACATAGGCCAGATGCACAGAGCAGTACATGCATCTGGAGTTAATTTGTGGTGGCTAGAGACCCTCGTGCACCATATTCTCTCTGTCTCTCTCTCCCTCTCTCCTTACAAATAAATAAATAAAACAGTTTTTAAAAAGACTTTTGAGCCAGGTATGGTGGCACACACTTATAATCTCAATCATTTGTTCAGCACTGGATGGACAAATAGTGAGACCCTTTCCAAAGGGGGAACGCTGATTTGGGCCACCATATAGTGTTTGCCATTGTCCTAAGTTCCTTTAATTTTCTATTTCCACAATATAAAGGAAGAGACTTTTTTTTTAATAGTTATTTTGGGATGCTTGCAATGGAGCTCTCTCTCTCTCCCTCTTTTTAAATATTTTATGTATTTATTTGCAAGGAGTGAAGAGAGAGAAAGAGAATTTTGCCACTATAAACTCCAGATGCTATACCACTTTGCAAATCAAACCCAGGATAGCAGGCTTTAAAAGCAATCACCTTTAACCACTGAGCCATCTCTCCAGCCCTGAATTTTCATTTCTTATATTTAAGTTGCATGCTGTTCTGGGCATGGCGGCTTAGCCCTTTAATACCAGCTCTCAGGAGGGTCACTGTGCATTCCAGGCTGCCTGGGCTAGAATGAGACCCTGCTTCAAAAAGCCAAAATAAATACATTGAATTTTGCAGTTAGTGTATGATTGTGATCCATTTATTTTTTGGATGATTAATGTAAGTTTTTGAAAGGTTATTTTTTAGTAACAAGACTTTAGTATCTGTATTTGCTACGGCTTAGATTTACATTGCTTATCACCTATTGCTGAAAGAACCCAATACTTCCTCCCTTTGTTCAGTCACCCCTGACCCCTTTTCTTTTACTTTTTTTAAAAAATTATTTCATTTCTTTGATTGAGAGAGAGAAAGAGGCAGATAGAGAATGAGCGCACCAGGGCCTCTAGCCACTGCCAACGAACTCCAGATGCATGTGCCACCTTGTACATCTGGCTTTACACGGGTGCTGGGGAATCAAACTCAGGTCCTTAGACTTTACATCTCTCCAGTCCTTGACCCCTTTTCTTGAGAGAGAATAGCTTTTATATTCTTTCTTTTCCACTGGAGAGGGGAATGTGCAAAGTTTCCTTTAAGGTCTCCCCGTTAAATAATGGTCAAGACTCAATGTCACCCTATACTGAGTCAGAAATGAAGATACCAGGCATCCCTTCCCCAATCTCTTAAACTTAGAGGAAAAAGAACAGGATGCTTAACTGATAGTCCGTTTTTAATGAATGCTATCTATTGTACTGTCTGGAATTATCCTGGTGGTTATTACATTCTTATACCTTGTCATCTTAAGTTTGGATATCAGTTACCATAAATATTGTTCAGCTATTACTGTTAAGGATTGAGCTCTGTGTTCTTGCCCTCCCATCTGCTTCCTGCATTGCAGTAGGTACCTTATAATTTAGGAAGTGAAGAGCAGCTTATGTTGATAGGACCAGAGGCAGTGGAATTCTAGTTATATAATGGGTTGGATGTGACCACAGGCCAGTCACAGCTTGTGCATTCCAGGAGCTGCCTGGGCATCTACACTACTAGGACCAAGAAGAAAGGACCCACATGTTATCTTTGAGCTCAGCATAGTTTGTAGTGGTTGGCAGTAGAGACTAGAGTGATGGATTTTGTAGGTTTGAATCTCCAACAATAAGAATTTCAATAACCCTTGAGTCTTGGGTTACTTCTCTATAAAATAGAAATAAAGGCACTTGCTTTGTAAGGATCAAGTGGAGCAACATATTTAACAGTGCAGAGGATATTGAAATATAAAAAACAGCATTATACTAATTCCATTGTACTGTTGCATCATTTTTTTTGCATATGTATGGGCGCCCACTGTTCTATAATCTTTAGCCTAACTCCCTACCCCTAAAGTTTCTGGCTTTTTGTAAATGGACTTTTATTTGTCCAGGGAAATAAATTCTTCCATTCAGCTCTCCCTGGCTTGTTTTGGCGTCTATGACTAGCATTAAGCTCATGGAGACTTTGGAAGCAGTCTAGAGATGAGAATTGTGATGATAATGTGTTCCAAGGTCTTGTGTAACTAAAGGTGATCTTGGACTTGAGGTGAAGGCAAAAATGAAATCATTGACTTTTATTGGTAATCATTTGTAATGAGTGCTTGCCTATCCTTGTTCAACAATACTGGACTAGTAAAGTATTTTGCTTTTGGGTGAAACACTGCTTTTCATAATAGGTTTGATTACATTTTAATTTTTAATGAATGCAGTTGTTTTCCTATAAATTACCTTTTGCTGTTTTACCATGATTCTATTAGATCGATGATCTTAGAAATTTGAGAGGATTCTGAGGATATTATAAGGATGGCTTTCCTACTTAGTTATAAAAGAGTAGAATGTTGGCAGAGCTTAAAATGATCTCACATAAACACCCTACTCACTGTACATATATTCTCCACCACATACCTACAATTTAGTGCTGTATTTTAAAACATTGGTTTCCTTGCCTGATCTGTACATTCCCTACAAAGGAAAGCCAACCTAGTGTTTTGTTTCTGGCATCTAAATCTTTATGTTCTGGGAAGCAGATATGAATTTCCTGTGCTTTATTTCCTGTTTGGAACCTTTATCCATGTAATCACATTGCCTCTGGTATTTCCTTTCAACTGGACTTTTGTGATCTATGTATAATATACACAAATAGCAATTCACATCATGATAACAATAGATATGAGTGCATGTAACTTTTTCATGTTTTCAAAATTTTTGAAATCTTTTTATTATCCATGAAGCTGAATATATATCACTAGTCATAATGAAAAAGTTCACAAAAACTTAGGCCTCAATTAAAATCCCAAGTGTGCTTATTTATGCAGTATTTTATTTATATACTTACGCTGTTTTTTTTGTATATTACTAAGTTTATTAAAATATATTAATTATTACATACAAATGTTTTCATCATAGCCTTTAAGCTCATGGTCCTACTTTTTAAAATTATTATAGATAACTAGATACATTGTATGAGCAAATCTTAAGATGGTTAACTCCATTTCCCTCCTCTCTGTCCCCAACCCACTGGGGACCCTCCTCTGTGTGTGTACTGGATCTGTCCTTGGGGTAGGGGGTTATGAATTTATGCAATTTATTTTAACATTGCAAATTGAAGTATAATTTTTTCATATTTATTTGTAAGTGCTGAAATTTATAAATAGATCTGTCATTCTGATAGGTATCTCCATATAATTGGGCACAGTATTTTGATTTAGAAGTGATTCAAACCGAAGTCTCCTTTTTTCTAAGTTTGGTTTCACTAAACTTACTTCACCTTAACTGAATTGGTCAGTCTAGTACCTTGGTTTTTTGAGCTGTGAAATTGATCATTTACTATTTTATTTTGAATGTTAAAAGTTTTAAGGGGAGAATATGAAATATCCTTGATCCCTGAATCATGGTGAATTATAGTATATTAATTTCTTCAAAGGACCTTCAAGCATGATATAAACTCATTAAATTTTACAATCTTCCTTTGAAGTCTGCTGCCAGCATTACTGCTGCTGCACAAATGGCAGGGTACTCAAAGCTGGCATGATTCACCTACCTGAAGAACATCACTGAACACTGTTCAGTAATGATGCTGGATGACTATGCCATGAAGACCACTGAAGTGCTTTTAAATAGACTAAGTATTTGCTAGTGGAAGAACTTGTGAGATTTTGTTTTTGTGTGGCTTGAACTGAAAAGGGCTATCTAGATTGTTAAAGTCTAAATTATGTAAGTTTTAATCTTTCCTACAGTAATAATTTAGTGAGACCCTATCTCAAAATTTAAAAAAGAGGATGTGGCTCAGTGGTACACTTGCCTAACTTGCAAGGCCTAGAGCTCAATAATATGAAAAAACAAAAAAACCTGGTTCAAATTTAAAGACATAAACTCTCTCTGTAGTAGAAGTAGCTACAATCTCCTCCTTCTTTGGGCTTGGGTTTTTCTCAAGACAGGAGCTTTAGAATCTTCTTTCACTTGACAAAAATTACCCCAGTTCCAGTCCCTAAGCAAATTTGGAGACAGGCAGCACCCTTCTTTCTCCAGCCCCAAGATGTGCTAATGTGGGCAAGATGGTCTGTAGCACCAGCGCCTGAACACTGATCAAGTGGCCTGGGCACAAACCTGTGCTGCAAACCCATCCCTTCCACAGAGAAACACCACACTCAGAAAAGCAAGTAATATTGAAAAAATATTAAAACAACTTTAGGTAGCAATATATGCTTTTAAAAACTAACATTCTAACAATTATTTCAAACAAGTATATAAAATATCGATTGTAAGAAATCTATAATTGTATTATAATAGTGCTTTTAAACCTCAATGCAAAATAGAAGACAATACTGAGAGGTAGAAGGCTTTAGATTTAATTTCTGCTCTTTCACTGACCACCATGGAATAAGGACCCAGAGAGACTCGAAGACAACTCTGGTTCTGTTGCTGTATCTGGAAAAATCAGAACTTGTATTTGATGGTTTATAAATTTTCTTCAGGCATAGGTTATAGAAATACCTAAAATACATCTATTATATATAGTAAATACCTGTCGGGAAATTAAAATGTGAGATAATGCATAATCTTTAGAAACATTTGGGCTGGAGGGGGAATCATTTCTATTTATTTTAAATCTTAGCGTGTGTGAGAAAGAGAAGGTGTGCACACACCATTGTGTATGTGTGGAGGTCAGAGACATCCTCGGGTGTCAGTCCTCACTTTCTGCCTTGTTCTGAGGCATGATCTCTTCATCGTTGTGCACCCCACAAGCTTCAAGGAATTCTCTCAGCCTCCCATCTTGCTGTTAGCTTGCTGAGATTGCAGACATGTGCTACTGTGTCTGGCTTTCCACAGCACTTTACCCTCTGAGCTGTCTCCCCAGCCCTGAAGAAGTGACTCTTCCTCCTCGGCTGTACATAATTAGAACCTTACTTACATAGAAGAAATTAATGCTTTCAAATAATGAAGTCGTACTATGTCACCTTTATTCCTACTCTGCTTTGAGTAAAGGGACTTCAAAGAGGATAGTAAAGCTGGGCATGGTGGCACATGCCTTTAGTCCCAGCACTTGGGAGACAGAGGTAGGAGGATCACTGTGAGTTTGAGACCACCCTGAGACTACGTAGTGAGTTATAGGTCGGCCTGGACAGTAGTGAAACCCTACCTCAAAAAACAAAGAACAACAACAGTGAAAAAAAAAAAGGATAGCAAAGACTCTCTTCCCCTTCCCTCACCTTTGCTTTTTGAGACAGGTTTTCATTAGGTAGCCTAGGCTAGCCTTGAACCCCTCAAACTCCGAAGTGCTGGGAATACAGACATGCACCACCATGTCTAGCTTACCCTCCTTGTTTTTGTTTTGGAAAAAAAGAAATGAGTAAACTTAACCAGGTTTTTGTTTTGAAGTCAGAAAAGGGGAACTAGAGGGTTTTGTGAAATAATATTGCTTGTGTTAGACATTCACCCAGTTTTCCTCCTAATTTATTTCCTCTCTGTTTTTGAGAGAGAATGATGAAATTATGCCATGATGAAATACTTGAGGCTTAACTCCTTTTCTGATAAAGTTATGACATTAAATTCTTTAAGCTTTTACTCTAAAATAATTTTATTTAATCAGCCACTACCTACACACAAAAAGAAAACTTTCTGAAAAGAAACAACTAGTGAAATTTGAGTTTTTCATTATCAAATATGACTATTATTTCCTTCACACAGTAGGACACTGATCAAATATTCTAAACACATTTTCTTTAGAAGATGGGAGAAGGTGAGGGACAGTGGTACTAGGAAAAACAGTATGTAAATACAGACAACATTCTAGCACATACATGTGTGTAAGGTAGAGGAGAGAATGTCTTTGAGTCTATATTCTGATAGTAAGACATCAAGTCCCATTTAATTTAGACCTCTTAAGATCACTTGCCTAACATTTCCTCTAACCCTTCCCCTTTTCTTACAAGGTAAATTTGAAGAAAAAGAAGATAGTGTGCCTAAGTTGGAGCAGCTCAACAGCCTGGGTTGTATGACTAACATGAATCTAGTGCTTACAAAACAAAACCTGCTTCATATGGAGCTATTATTATTAGAAACCTTTCAGTGGAACCTCTGCCTTCCAACAGCTGCCCATTTCATTGAGTATTATCTCTCTGAAGCTGTACATGAAACAGATCTTCATGATGGCTGGCCAATGATTTGCTTAGAAAAAACTAAACTCTACATGGCCAAGTATGCAGATTACTTTCTGGAAGTGTCTCTGCAAGGTGAGTTATGAGAAAGCCAGTAAGTGACTTACCTGCTGCTGACTTGTGTATGCTGTTGCTTAGGTTCACTTTTGGTGTCTCCACAGATTATGCCTTTCTAAATTATGCACCTTCTTTAGTAGCTGCTGCATGTGTGGCTTCTTCGAGGATTATACTTCGTCTTTCTCCAACGTGGCCTACGAGACTACATCGTCTTACTGCTTACTCCTGGGATTTCTTAGTGCAGTGTATTGAACGGCTATTGATGTAAGTCCTTTTGTAATTTCTGGTAAACATTTTCCTTCCTGTATAATGTGTCCTGAAGTCAACTTCTCAAAGGCTAAGGGCAGTTGGGATCTTCTGTCAGTTGCTTGTTACTCTTCAGGAAAGGAGCTTCCTTTTAACTGTTAATCAGGCAGAAGTTAGCATTGCTAGTATGATTCTAGGTACATGGTAGGAAAAGGAGCTGCTCTTGTGTCTGTAGGCCCATAACTTGCAGATCAGTCCTTGCAAATCTTGCCCCATTCCCATCTCCTTATCTTTGAATTTTAGGCGTCACCATGATACAGAGTGGCAACCATACTTAAGAGTTTATTGTGAACTCATTTCCCAAGTTGGAAAGAGCCCTCAAAGCTGCCAGCAAGGTTCACAACAAGGGAAATCACTTTAGAAAGATAGAAGAGAGGCTTTACTGTTAGAATTATGGTGCACTGACTGTTAGCAAGGGCAGTTTATGGAGTAAGCTGTTAAGGAGGTAGAGGGTGGGGCTTTCCTGAAGATTCTTGTCAAATAATTTTACTGTTCTTTTCTCTCCATGTCTCAGTGCTCATGACAATGACGTGAAAGAAGCAAACAAACAGAGAGGACAGACGGGTCCTCAGTCAGCACAGCTGGGTGTGTTCCAGACAGCCTCCCAGCCCTCACGGCCAGTTCACTTTCAGCAACCTCAGTATCTTCATCAGACCTCACTGCAGTATCGTCATCCTGTATCAGAACAACCAAGTTGTCCACAGATCGTATCTACTACACACACCTCATCTTACACACTACAGACATGTCCTGCTGGCTTCCAAACTAGTGTTCAGGGCCTTGGGCACATGCAGACTGGTGTTGGGATGTCCCTGGCAATACCAGTGGAAGTTAAGCCTTGTCTGAGTGTTTCTTATAACCGGAGCTATCAGGTAAATGAACATTACCCATGTATTACTCCATGTTTTGAGAGGTGATTTTTTTTGTACAGGTTATAACTGACCCAGACTGTTCTGTGACTTGTAACTCTGGGGCAAGCTTTTTGTAAACTTCTCTTCTGAAGGAAAAGGGATCCAAATAATACCAGAACTCTTCAGGTACCAGCACCAGGAAGACTGAATTTCTCTTTCATGGCACCATGAATACCTTGGAGGACTCAATAACAGTGTGTGTGTCAAATCCTGTTACAACAAATCCCTGTGTGACAAAAATGCTCAAGTCCTGGCTGGTGGTCCAAATATTTCAAAACACTCCCTACAGCAGAAAATTTGGACAGACTCAATTTGCCGTTTTGAGATTTGACCTGTGGTAGGCTTTGGACCTGATGCTGGCATATATGTCAAAGACTAGTGTTTATCTGTGGACTTGCCAAACTGTCTTTTATGAAGGAAAGTTACAGTATTAATTTTTGAACATATCTTTTTTTAAATTCTGGAGTTTTGAGTTTTGTTTTTGACCTATGGGTAGGTTTCTAACTAGATTTAAACTCATGAATTGCTAAGTATACTAATCCATACAGTTTAAAAAAAACATGATAACAAGATAACGTCTTATAAATAATATAGATATCTGTATTTTCATACTAAAATTAGGCATGAAACAGATATTTTATCTTGAAATCATGATAGTTTTTGGGTTTTTTTTTTCTGTTTTTTTGTTTTTTCCCCCCCTAAGTGATCAGTCTCAAATATTTAGAATTAAAACACAGTTAACTCAGGGAATTTGTACTACTTGGAAATACTTAACTGTAATTCAACATGCTTTGGGAATGTTATGGTGTGAACTACCTTTATAACATAGGTTAAAATACTCCTGCTAG
The DNA here is from genome assembly GCA_004024765.1 of Zapus hudsonius. NCBI lineage: Eukaryota > Metazoa > Chordata > Mammalia > Rodentia > Dipodidae > Zapus > Zapus hudsonius. The sequence goes on along the minus strand of PVHP010016770.1, from coordinate 8,661 downwards.
GATGTGTTTTTAAATGGGAACATAATACTGTACCACAGAATAAATGAAGTGGTTCCTACAATTCATAGTACATATATAGATTGTGCATCACTCAGTGCAATCAGTGTTTTGTATTCAGATTTGTTACTACTCTCTGAAAAGTTTTCTCAAGATTAAAAGTTTTCTCAAGAAAAGGCAGAACTGTAAAATATCAGTACTAGAATAAAGTGTCCAGTTAGTTTATTCTGGAGTGGAGGGTAGCCAGGGTAGTACTCAGGTTGGGCTAATACAGCACTTTGTTATATGGAGGATGGTTTTGATAAACAACTTTAGAATCCAGCCAGTCAGTCTGGACAAGCAGGGGTACTGATGACAAAATGTCTTTGGCCATTTTCATTAGGTTGGCCCCACAACTGCCCTGGTATTCATTATGTTGGTATTGAATGAAAATAGCAGTCATTGTCATTACAGCAAGGGCAACTTGGGCATAAAACATTTGGAGGGAATAAACTTGAAAAATGAAAAATGTAATAACTGATAAACTGTATACTTTGTGCTCTTATCCATGGGAGAAGAGAGATTTGGTGGAGGAAAACTTTCTGGTTTAAAAACTAGTAAGGTGGCTCTTGTGTTTTTTTAAATGGCACTTGAATAGAAGTGAATCTCTGTGGCAGACATGTGACTGTCACAGTGTGTTTTGAGGAAAACTTATTATAAAGATGTTGTGAGTATGCAGCAGGAGCCTTTGTGAGGAAGGGGGGTTCCCATGGATGAATGTGGCTGGGTGGATTTTGCCAGCATGAATTATTAGAGAAATGTCCTTTCCTTAAAAGGAAAAATGCCTTTATATTTAGAGTACATAGGACATCATGTGGAATTACTAATCTGGTAAATGAAACAAGAAAACCACTCAGGTAAGAACTCTTTGTAGTTTTCAAGCATGAAAATTGTTTTCTGAACAAACTGTTTTTCCTCTTTAAAAAGGCTGCTAATTGGATTTTAGTAATTCTTAACCTTAATAAAACTTGAATGATTGGGGGGCAAAGTAGGTTCAAACATAATGTTATCTTTCACATTCACAAATAGACCCAGCAACCTGGAGTCCATTTTTCAGTATTCTAACTACCTCAGTATTGCTATGAATGTAAGACGATGGGACCGAGATCCTAACTTGAAACAACAGCCAGTGCCTATGGTAACTTAATGTCTCGTCAGTGCTTTTATTGATTGGTTAGATATCATTCTGTTATAGAAGAATATTTGACTTTTTAAAAAGCTTATTAACACTTTCCCAATTTATATTTAAAAAAGCTAAAGAACACTGGATTAATCTTTTGGGGGGAGTAGAAGAAAATAATTGATTACTCTTGCTGCATACCTGGGGTGGGGTGGGGTGGCTGGAGAAACAGCTTTTTTTAATGCATTAGATTTTGGTATAAATACAAACTCAATAACTGTTAGTTTTGGGGAGAGGAGGGAGTTGTGTGGATTTTGTTATAATTTATTGATTAGTCTTTAAAGTTATTTTTCTTTTGAGATTACCAGACCATCATAAAATATGTACTGTGAAGAGATTAATAATGTATAAAGGACTTTACCAAAGTCCATTAAATAAACACTATTCAAGTACAAACTGCAAACCAAAATATATCTGTGCTGTGACATTAATTGCAAATAGTGAGTGTGGTGCTCAAGTCTACACAGTGGAATTAGATGAGTGCTATGCACTCAATTTTAAAATAAAGCTAGTTTTCACTAAAATGGCCTTGCTGCTTTTGTTTCAAATACAGACTTGTAATTGGTAGCTTCATCAAGCCATGCTGTCCTGTGGGTCAGACTTGAAAAATGTTTATACTTACTAAGAGATACTGATGTGAAATGTAGCCACAGAGATAGGAAACATTGTGTATTCTATCCTAAGTATTACAACTCACAATAGTATGTTGGACAACACTGTTTGTCTTTTGAGCTTGAAATTCGTTTATACATTAGCAACTATAAATTCCAATACATTAAATTTCAGGAAGCCTCAAGTCTGACCTCAAAGAAAAGCTGGGATAAAATGATTAATGATGTGAGTCAACAATGAGTATGGGTTCATTCCCAAGTATAAATATCATTTGCTACTTAATTAAACTTTAACCTTAGCAGATGAAATTTGGTTTGAAATGTAAAAATCACTCAGTTTGTACAAGAGGGTTAGGAATCTATACCTCCTAAGAGCATTTTTTTTACATTACTTCTGTAAGTATTCTCACTAGGAATCACTCAACAATTGAAGGAATCTTGATAGCCTTCAAGAGTTAGTACTGAACTTAAGGAAAGCAGTAGCTATTCCTAACAAGGGTGTATGGCTTTACATTGTGATGTTGAACCCCACACAACAGGTTTGTAAACTGCTTCTGAATCAGTGTGAAAGCCTTGGCCTCCAGAGCCTTAAGCAGCTGTTATAGTCAGCTTTCTAGTTGCTGCACAGAAAGAACCCAAGCAAAAGCAGCTTGTGGAGGAATGGGTTTATTTGGCTTACGGACTCAAGGGGAGACTCTATCATGGCAGGGAAAACAATGGCATGAGCAGAGGGGTGGACATCACCTCCACCACAGTACTTAAAACAGTGGCAGGAAGGTGTGCCAAATACTGGCAAGGGGAAGCTGGCTTACAACCCCCATAAGCCCTTCCCCCACAACACAGCTCTAGTGAGGTTCCAATATCCAAACTGCCATCAGCTGGGGATCGATCATTCAGAACACATTCATTTATTTGTGGGGGACACCTGGATCAAACCATGATAGTCTGCCCCTAGCCCCCACAAACTAATAATCATACATGATGTAAATACAATGTGTTCACCTCAACTCCATAAGTCTCCACAGTTTTTCCTTCAATTGAGCCATAATACAAAAAAGTAAACCCATAATGGCACAGAACTTTTACACTGCAAAAGATAACATGAGGCATGGCAAAAACAGATTGAACCAAAACAAGATTTAAAACAAGCAGGGCGACATCAATATCTAGCTCCAAGTTCAATAATTCTAACCAGTAACATATCTCTTGGAGATTTCAATTCCGCCCCTCCAGCTCGGCTACTCAGTCCTGTGCTGACAGCTGGCCTTGGCAGCCATCCATAGTTCCGGAATTCATTGGGTCTCCACTGCAACCCACAGCTAATCATGGCTCCGTCAGGTCTCCACGCAGACAATCTAGCACATCTGCTTCATATTGCCAATGGCCGTTTTTCAAAAACAAAATTATGTTGCAAATGCAATGACCCTCTCTTCTTGCATTTTTTATAGTCCATAGTACCAGGTGGGCTACCAGTTTGTTAATCCAGGGGGGAATAAAACATTCAGGCCCCTTCAAAGAATCTGCATTCTTCCTACTCTTTCAGTGCAGATCACCTGGCCCAATCTCAATGGTTGTAATCTCTCAAACAATTGCAGCTGAATGGGTAGCAGTTTCAGCCCAGATTTCATTTCTTTCTGTGCCATCTCCATATGCTCACACCAGTCCATCTTTACATAAAGCAACCCTGCACAGGTTCCCAGGACACAGGCAGACAGAACGCAGCAAGCCTCTCACACAAACTGCTTCTGGCACAGTCCTGACAAAGTTCTTTCTCACCCTAGTAAGCCAAACCTTATAGTCCATAGTTCTTACTTCAGGTCTTTCCAATTCTGACCAGAATGGACCACCAAGCTGTACTTACAGCAAGCACTGCAAGGCGTCTCTTAGGACAAGGTTTCTAATTCATCAATATTCCTCCTGCATATCAATTCCAAAATGCCAAAGCCACAGAAGAAGGGTTCTAGCAGCAACAGATGGCCCCACTCCTGGTACCAAATCTGTTGTAGTCTGCTTTCTTGTTGCTGTGCAGAAAGAACCCAAGCAAAAGCGGCTTGTGGAGGAGTGCGTTTATTTGTCTTACGGACTCAGGGGGAGACTCCATCAAGGCAAGGAAAATGATGGCATGAGCAGAGGGGTGGGCATCACCTCTACCACAGCACTGTAAACAGCAGCAGGAAGGTGTGCCAAATACTGGTAAGAGGAAGCTGGCTTATAACCCCCATAAGCCCATCCCCAACAACACAGATCTAGCAAGGTTCTAATATTCAAACTGCCATCAGCCGGGGATCAATCATTCTGAACACATTCATTTGTTTGTGGGGGACACTTGGATCAAACCATGACAGCAGCTCACATGTAGCTTGATAAATACGAAGCATTTAGAATGGTGGAGCCTGACACAGAGTTTAATATTGAGGTGGTTTACTAATCAATTGCTCAACATTTGTTTTAAAATCCATTACATTTTTTTAAGTGACAAGTACAGTGAGTTGCCCATAGAAAGACCAAGCTCAGGTTCTCTATGGGAAGGTACCTGTTGCTACCCTAACCCCGTTTCCAACACTTATCAGGTGATCATCACCACCCTGAACAGGAGGTCCTAATCTGGAGTCTGTGGTCCGCTGACATGATATGCAAGTTAGGAAAGATTGTCTCTGTACATAATAAAACTTTATTTATTCAAAGGGGTCTGTGATTTAAAATAAGAGGCACTGTTTTGTGCTCTTGAGTTGCTGGAGGAGGTGTGTTTTGGGTGTTGAAACCCAAGCCTCCCTTTCAAAAGCAGTTCACTCTTGCTGATACCTCCCAGCTGCTATGGCAAGATGTGGTACCCACCCTCTGTTCTTCCCTGCCATGCTGAAATTTCCCCTCAAGACTGTAAGCTGAAATAAACCCATGTGCTGGCTTTGGTTGCTTGCTTTATCCCAGCAAAAGAAGGTAACTACAATAGCTGGGGAGATGACCTTGTGGATAAAGCAATTGTCATGCAAACATGAGGACTAAAGTGTAGATCCCTAGCATCCTTTAAGTGCCAGGTAGGTGTGGAGGCCCACCTATAATCCCAGTGCTCAAGGGGCATTTACAGGATCCCCAGGACAACCTCGAACCTGAGACTACATAGTGAATTCCAGGTCAGCCTGGGCTACAGCGAGACCCTACCTTAAAAAAAAAAAAAAAAAAAAAGATTGGGGCTGGAGAGATGGCTCAGAGGCTAATACATTTGCCTGAAAGAAAAAAAATAGATGGAATCGATAACAAAGGACAGATAAATGGAGACAACCTGTCACTCTGCCAATAGCAAAACTGTCAGTCTCCCAGAGTCCTTAGACCTCTGAAGTTGCCTTCTTTGTTGGCCCATCAGAATGTTCCCATTTGCCTGCAGCATACCCAAGGTTTCCAAACTGCTGCAACACTCCCACTTTGGCTGTATCTGAGTTCCACCACAGCACAAGTAGATAGTGAAATAAATATTGGCCATATTGCTTCAATTTTTATTTGATAAAAATCAATCTAATGTGAACTTTCAAAAAATAAAAACCTGACTATACATTAATTTACAAGAAAAACTGCTTCTAAGTCCAGAGTAGCATTAATGTAGAAAATGTAGTTATAACGATGCAATTAAAACTCAAGTGTTTTAAATATAGGCCTATAATCCCAGGACAAGATTAAAAAGAAATGTATAGGTTTGAGGATGTGACTCAGTGGTAGTGCTTTTACAGGAGTATCTAGAAAATCAGGAAGATTCCACACAAAACTAAAACAGTGCTTAGAAGAATATCCAACTGAAAAGGCAGGAAGCAGAAAAACCAAGCAAAAGCACATAAAGAAGACAAAGGCAAAAATTAATAAATCATAAAAGAAAAAACTAATGTATATATAAGCATAATGTAAGGAAAAGAAAATACACTCTTCTTGCAAATAAAATATTTTTTTTAAAAGGCTGGAAAGATTAAGACATTTGCCTGCAAAGTCTAACCATCTGGGTTTGAGTACCCAGTACCCATGTAAAGCCAGATGTACAAAGTACCCCATGTGTCTGGAGTTGGCAGTGGCTAGAGGCCCTGGTGTGCCTTCTCTCCCTCCCCCCTCTCTCCTTGCAAATAAAAAAATAAAATGTATAACTGTAAATTACAATGTAATCATTAATGCAATGCAGTAAATCTGCTTGACACATAAATAAAATGTCTTTCATATATGCAAACAGCCAGTTAGACTTAATGTGAGATACAATCAATGAAAATTACCTCCTAAAGAAGATAAAATGCCTAGCAATAGATAAAGTGCAAAATAAGGGCTGGAGAGACAGCTCATAGGTTAAGGCACTTTCCTCCAGTGCCTAAGGCCCCTGGTTCAATTCCCCAGTACCCACATAAGCCAGACACACAAGGTTGTAGCCCTGGTGCTCTCTCTTTCTCTCTCTCTCTCTCTCTCTCTCTCTCTCTCTCTCTCTCTCTCTCTCTCTCTCTCTCCCCCCCCTTGAAAATGAATAAAATATTTTTATGTGCAAGATACAAAGAAAACTTTAAAATTCTCATACATGACACAAAAGAGTACTTGAAATTATACCACTTCATGCGTAGAAAGAGTAAATCAAAAAGGTCAGTTCTCCTAAAATTAATCTTTAAGTGTAACATAATTTCACACCTAAAGAAGTGAGAATAACTAGGTAAGTTCTAGAAAAGAATAACAGACAATCGTTTTAACATGGAAATATATGCACTCCTACAATAAATAAAACGTGCTTTTGGCAGACAAGCTGTGTGGCAATTCAGTTTTTAAAAAAAAAAAATAGAAATACCTCAAACATGAAACTTAGTATATTGTGGACAATCATTCAGTAAAATTGAGTTGAATCAACTGTCAGCTACCTGGAAAAAATAAAATTTCATCTATACCTTAAAATTTTTAATTGTGACTTAAGAGAAACCATGAAAAGTTATTTTTAATTTCAAAAAGAAATTAACGGGGCTGGAGAGATGGCTCAGCGGTTGAGGCACTTGCCTCCAGTGCCTAAGGCCCTGGGGTTGGTTCCCCAGTGCCCACATAAGCCAGACCCACAAGGTGTGGCCCTGGTGCTCTCTCTCTTTCTCTCTCACTCTCTGTGTCTCTCTGCTAGAAAATGAATAAATAAAATATTTTTAAAAATAAAAAAAGAAATTAACCTATAAGTATGAAGGAATTTCAGATGTGATAAGTTAATTATATAAATTAAAACTTTGCACATCAACACAAATAATGTGATCAAAGTATTTATGATCTCCAAACAACACATTTTTAAATGTAGAATGAGATTTGGTGAGGCAGCTCCCCCAAAAAAGACATAAATGTCTCTGAAGAAAATATATTCACCTTATGTTCATATGTAGTGTTGTTAAGGGTACAGACAATATCCTACATTACGTAGGGGAGTATCTGAAAGATCAAAACTCACGAAGGGCAACTTGCCAATATACGTCAAAATTACAAAGGCAAAAATCTTTTGACCCAGAAATTCCAGTTTTAGTAACTTACTCTGTGGTTATACAAATGTTAAAACAGTTATATTGCAGTTATTTATTTCACCATTATTGGTAAGAGCAAAATATTACAAACAACTTGTTCATTGTTAGAAGCCTTCATCTTACTATCACAAGGCATTAAAACAAAAACACAGTATTTCTCCATGTCAGATTGATATGGATGATCTCCAAGATACATCAGAAAATAGAGGATGTTACTCTAATACCAGTGTTTATGGGATCACATAATTTTTTGGTTTATTATTATCCACTGATTTTTTTTTCTGGCTAGTCAATGTAGAACATTTGCAAAATTAAAAATAAAAACCAAAAGGGCAAAAGTAATAATTTTGCTGTTGGTATCATTTCTTTACACACATATATTATATAACCTTTATGTTAAATATATAATTGTGGTATGTGTGTGTGCAGGTTGTGTGCACGTGTGTGTAAATGCGTGGAGGTCAAAGGTCAACATTAGATGTCTTGTTCATTCGCTCTCCACCTTATTTTTTGAGACTTCACTGATTCAGCTAGCCAGCAAGCCCTAGGGATCCTGTTTCTGCCTCTCCAGCACTGGAGTTATAGGCATATGCTGTAACACTTCACTTTTATGTGGGCGCTAGGGATCCAAACTCCGGGTCTTCCTTTGTTCAAGTCAGAGACCTCAGGCAAGGAGTACAAAAAGATGGCTTTGTCTAAGGTCACTTCCTTCTATACTCAAAACATCTGTCCGGCAGGTAACCTCTTCTTTATTCTGTGCTAGGTAGCTCTCTCATGCTTGCATGAATTACCAATTGTAATGTAAGATTTTTGAGGTCCAGGGAGGGTTTATGAACCGCAACTTCTGGGTCCTTGTCTATTTTAACAAAGGATTGAAAAAACAGACTCTGAGAAGGATAAATTATGAATTGCTGAGTTTATTAAGGGAGAAATTGTGAATTACGAGGTTTATTTTAGGAGAATTTAAGATCCAGGGAGTAAATTAGCTGAAAGACTTGAGCCAGAGGAGAATTTTCCTTGCCCAGCTGGAAAGAGAGAGGGAAGATGGAGAGACACCCACAAGTGGAAGGCAAAGCCTAATGTTGCCGTCAGTTTCTCTTTGCTGCAACAAGCATCCAACCAGAAGCTGTTTGGGGAGGAAAGGGTTTATTTTGGCTTACAGACTCAAGGGGAAACTGCAAAAGCAGGGGAAAGAATGACATGAGTAGAGGCTGGACATCACCTCCTGGCCAAGATCAGATGGACAAAAGGATCAGGAGAGTGAGCCAAACACTGACAAGGAGAAGCTGGCTGTAACACCCATAAGCTCAGCGGTTAAAGGCTTTTGCTT
>PVHP010016769.1:0-35392 GCA_004024765.1 Zapus hudsonius | reverse complement strand
AATCACTTATTTAAATTGTATTTGTCTCAGGAAAATAATATACAGATCTCAATGTGAATAAGACATAAAAGGAATCAACAGATATTTGTTGAAAGAATGAAGAAGGAAGAAAGAACATGCTATGGAGTGTGCATCACCCAGAAGGGTGGAACCAAAGAATGACCAGTTTGGAAACGTAATCATGTTGGACCATGAGTTTCAGAGTCAGAATTACTAGAAGGGAAAGAGTTCAAAGGCATGGTCACATGCAAGGAAAAGGAGGCCATGAATTTTTAGGAATTGATTCTAACCCATAGAAATGGCAGAAATTGCAAGGCAAGGATGGTACACAGCAGCCCAGACACACTAGAACTTGAGCAGATTCAAGAAGAATTGTGAAAACAGAAGACAAAATAGGTACAATAGAAACTGAGAAAGAATACAGTAGAAAGCTCAGGAAGTCCAGTAGAGAAGGTCTATGATCCCCACAAACAGTTCCATGTTCTGAGAAAAAGAATTTGGAAATTTAGAGTTTCTAGCTCCTTTCATGTGATAAAACACATCAAGCTTCTCAGTGAAGTCTTATCTCCTACCTACTCCACAGAGGTAGGCATGCTCCTTTCTGCTGCTCCTGCAGCCTCGGTTTCATTCCTTTATTGTAACTCTTTGATTTTTGTACTGCAATTATCTTTTGCTGGGCATATTATCAAATCATTAACCTAAGTGTGGTAGTTTGAATAATGTCCCCCAATAGAATTTATTATAATTGTGTTTATTAACCCCAGACAGTTCTGGCTGGAGGAGGTGTGTCACCTTGGCCAGATCCTAGAGTTCAGCCCTAAGGTGTTTCTGGGGTGGATCTGGAATTCTAACTATACATATGCAAAAAGCAGTCAGAGCTCAAGCCTGGAATTCCTCTTGTTTTGCTAGTTTGGAATGTGCTTGCTTGCTTGCTTGAGGTACTGGTGCTGGGTTCTCTCTCTCTCTCCTCTCTCTCTCTCTCTCTCTCTCTCTCTCTCTCTCTCTCTCTCTCTCTCTCTCTCTCTCTCTCTCTCTGCTTGCTTCTGTGAAAGGGGACCAGTCTTTTTTCTTTAACTTCCCCTGGATCTGATAGTTTCAATAAATACCTTCCTTCCCAAAATTGTGCCTGGTTTGGAGATTCATCCCAGGGACATGTGGCTGACTACTACACTAAGAATTAAGATTTTCCTTTCACCCCCCAACATCTATATTAATTGGAATATAAGGTTCATTAGGAATCCTATATTTGACAAATGTACAAATTGAGAAATAAAAAGAATGTGTCTTGATGAAGACTATAACTACAGTTCATAACTACTCTCTGTTTATTCTTTTCAGTATCCAGGCTTTGGGTAGTAGTTAAATGCTAATACTAAAATATACTTTCCCAAATCTGTTCAATTCTTAGATGGTTCCATCCTCAGCTTCAGAGCAACTAAATTCGAGGAGACAACATGAATATATACATTGCAGAGATGTTGGAAGAATCTAAAATATTGAATCATTTAAAAGTGTTTTGTGATTAGAATATATATATTATATAATTATATATTATATATATATATAAATATTATATATATGGAATAAAGGAATAAACTGTGCTATCACTCAGAAAAGTTTTCTCTCAGAAAAAAAAATGTTCTTAGTGACAAGTGAAAGTCAGTCTGCAAGAATTTCATCCAGATCCACTGTTTTGCTTTATCTTGAAACAACCTTAGTCTCTAATGCAGTTTTCTAATAGTTGGTACATGGGTGCTGCTTATTTAATTTGGTCCTATGCAGAGAAAGATAGCCTTTGACCCTTGACACTGAGTGTGGGAATGGCAATATCTGGATATAAGTGATGGTATCTGTATTTTGGAATGAGTGCAAGAAGTGAGACCTGTAATATCTTTACTAACTTGGATAAAGCAACCCTGATAGAGCTTTCATCCCAGCACAGTGCAAATGCAAGCAACCAAAGACCATGTGGTCTGTGTCAGAATAATACTGAAGTAGAATAACCTCTTAGTTCCAAATTTATGACCATTCTATTTGAAATCTATGGAGTGATTATTCTCAATAATAAGAAATTGATTTGTGATTGTGTTACTATATTCATTATTTTATTCTCAATGACTAAACCTAGAGTTTCAAATATCTTCTTCAATATTTTAAATGTAGAGTTAATAAATCTAAATGTTTACTATGAAAATGACTATTTTACTTCTCAAAGTGGTTTAGTATATTTTTTCTGATTATTATTGAAAAGTGAAGACTAGAGAGATGGTTTAGCACTTGGTTCCAAAGCCTGACAACCAGGGTTTATTCTCTAGTACCCATATAAAGCTAAGATACACAAGAAGATGTATGCATTTGGAGTTTGTTTGCAGGTGTAGGAAGCCCTTACTTGCCCACTTTCTCCCTCTCTTTTTTATAATAAATAAATAAATTTTTGAAAAAATTAACCATAATATTTATGTATTTGAACTTAAATTTTAGCTAACTTATACAATGTGATTTAATTATCAAATATGAAAAACTACAGCCAAGTGTGGTGATGCACACCATAAATCCCAGCGCTTGGGAGACTGAGGTACGAGGATTGCCATCAGTTTGAGGTCAACCTAAGACTAATTTCAGGTAAGCCTGGGCTAGAGCCAGAAATTACTTTAAAAAAATAACTATATTAAATACATAGTAAATATGCTTTATGGTTGCTAACATAAGTTAAATGGGTCTTTCAATACTAATGAGCTAAGATGCTAATGACCATTTGCACTCATATCCAATTGATCCCATATAGGGATGGGAGGGGCATGAAGGGGAGGGGTAGGGAGGGTGGGAAGAGAATTACACAAAAGTTTCTGGCTAGCATTCTACAGGATATAACCATCAATAAAAAAGGGGAGGGGTACAGTCTGGACAGAAGGTGGTAAAAGCATAACCTTAAAACCACTAAATCCCAGACCCAGAATTGGGTTGCTCCTCACACCCACAGTAAGCTATTGACTAGGAAGATCCACAAGGTCCCCAAAACAATGTAGGTCATTGCCAAAACACTTGATTACCTTCCAGGGCTAAAGTAAGACCCAATTACTTAAGATACCACAGTGTGTGGTCACAAAACATCAGAAAATCATGCTGGAACCAAAAGAGAAACTAGCTCCCTCCTAGCTAGCCTTCATAGCCTCATAGTTCTAGAAAGTTCTATGAGAGCTGCTGGAGGACAATGGTAGCCAACAACATGAATAAGCAGGGGGCCCTGTAGACTACAAGATCAATCAGCAGGACAAGAAGTGCACACTTGTGAAATAGTGGCACCCAGTGGAGTAATCCTCTCTGTTCTCTGTTTGGACATGAGGCTCCCTCAGTGAGAGAGAGTTCATATCGGGCACAGGAATTCAAGTCAGAATCCTCTGGTCAGGAAACACATAGACTTCAGAGCGAAGCTCCCACTACATTCTGCAGAAGAGTGGGCTTGCACACTAAAAAGTCTCTCAAATAATTTTGCATCTCCCCTTTATCCCAAGTTACTCTCACTCTTGTTTGGAGAATCTGTTTTGTTTTACAGAAAGAAGGCAGAGAAAACAAGGAGAACCAAGATCCATCAATAAGACAAGAAGGTAGCTAACTGCTCACCACAAGACTGGGCACCTCTTCCACATCTGCCAGGAAAATGTCCAGAGGAAGTGGTGACATGAGCACTGCTCTTTCCAGGGATATGGTGAGGACATGGTGATCAATCAAAACCCATCAAAACAGAAAGTCAGAGGCTACAGAGATCTCGACACTAAATGAGACTGACAACAGGCCTGCCAAGGCTAAGAAAACTATGTGGACAAAGGGACAGAAAGGGAGATTGTAAGAGCCAGGGAGTGGGTAGGAGAACCCTGAGGCATGGTCCCTGCTGCTCTGCAGAGACTGACAGAGGCCTTCATAACCTCACACTGAACACCATAACCCCACTGAGGAGGGTCCCCCAGGAAATGGGAGCAGGGGCAAGATGAAAAAAGAGCATAACCTGTTATAATGTTATATATAATTAAATTTAAAGAAAGAAAGTCTTTTCAGGATACATCGTCTCCGGTGCCCATTCCATGGACTTTCAGAATAACTTGTTTATTTATTCATTTCATAATTCTTACTTTTCCCAAACAAATAGGATTATTAATGTATACATAAAAGCTATAATAGTTCATCATATCCATGTTACTTTATACAACATAATATTCTGCTCAACAAAATATGTTTATATTTCAGTCTTGCCCCATATGGTTCAATGTATATCTAACAATAGAACATTTTAGGAAATGAATGTCTTCAGAACATTATAGATAAGAGTTTGAAATTCCTACTTTTAGTAGCAAGTCAGTTAATATACCTAAACAAACCATATTTTAAAAAGAATAGTAATTATAATACTTTTATTAAAGCCCTCGATGAGCCAGGGTATTCAAAGAACTTAACCGTGAAAATTGTAACAATTCCATACACCAGATATTTTCTCTCAATTAGCTTTAGTTTTCTCTCCATCTTCTGTACTTGAGTCACAGAATACTAGAAGTCTAGTTTATATGCTGACAGCAGGATATTTGAAAACCTAAATTTTGGGATGTTTTAATCCTGTAACCTAAAAGAAAATGTCTAAATTTTATGCATCAGGTAAGTTTTCGTGAACTCAACTGAAAACAAACACATTCAGGCGCAGAGTTGACAACCAACTTTTATTTATCCCTAAATATGAGCAGAAGTCATCAGGTATTTATATAATTTTTCTGATGAAGTAGATGTTAAACAATAAGGGAAAAAGGCAATTTGCAGAAAAAAATCTAAAAATTCGTATATATTCATAGATATTTTTAGATGCATACATAAAACAAAAAATGGGATAAAAAAGAATGTTCAGAGAACATGAAAGAATTTAAAGATTAAATTACAGGATTTATGGTTAGAACACATTTGTAGGTGTATTGATTATCATATCTATAATTAATTTTAGTTTATAAAGCATTATTAGTTATGATTTTAGAAATGGAATGCTATAGAAGTATATGAACGTAATCTCTTAGAAATCAGAACAAAGAAATATAGAGAAATAAATTATAAACAAAATTAAATAAGGATAAGAGACAAGTCTCAGAGGCCCAAGATCTGTAAGTACTCAAGAAAGAGAAAATTTGGAGCATAGAATATCAACAAAAAATTGAAATGATTGACCAAAATAAAAGTAAAAAATGAGGACCAGGGGATGTGCAGCAGTTAGAGGCACTTGCTTGCAAAGCTTTCCAGATGGGGTTCAATTCCCTTAGCACTCACTTGCCTTGGCATGAGACCCTTGCATACTGATACATACACATTCACACACACACAAGCAAAATATAACTATTTTTTAAAGTTTATGAAATTCTATATGAAAAAGTCCTACTGATATCCCCACATAAAGATTCACAAATATTACCATATATCTTATTAGTATTTCAGAACACTGCATGAATTAGATTCTGGAGCTACCATCCCCAAAATATATATTAGAGACTAGAATATCTAAAAGTTATAACCCAGGACATGGTGTCATTCCCTTTCATCCTAAAGTAAAATGACTTCCACCCTAGATATGGACAACTCATTTTTAAGCATAATGAGATTAGGATAAAGACAATAAGGAATAAGAAAATAAAGGACAGAGGCTCATGGGAACAATATGGATAACTACTTTTCTAAGACAAAATTATTTAATTAATTGATGAGGAAAATAACAATGGATATAAAGTATGAAGATATAAAAAATTGGAAAAATATTTATATGAATAGATTGAATATTAATTTAAAAAATTGATGGAAGGGAGTGACCTTTTTTATTAGGGTTACAAATTAAAGATACTTCCAATATAATTCAAGTTTGGCCAAAAAAAAACAAACAAAAAAATTTACTAGAAAAAAATGTATTAAATTTAAACATGTTTACCTCAGCACAGATACAGAATGAAAAAGAAGCACAATATTGCAGAAGAAATTTTTGTAATCACATAATTAATAACCTAGCAAGTTATTTCCACCTTTAAAAGACTAGGGGAAAATTCTGTTTGATATGCAAATAATCAGAAAACAAACATGTGAAAGGTATTTTATTGAAAAGAATGTCTGAGTAACTAATGCAGTCTGCTGGGTATTAAAGTAGACAGGAAGCCATAACACTAAAGATTCTGTGACCGTTGAAGCATGGGAGAAACCTACAATAATGTGAGCAAACCTAGTTAGAATACTGCATTCAACTATCCAAAATGGTTTTAAAGGATTCATAAATATGAACCAGAAAATAAAACTATAATAGCAACAATGCAACTCCCCAGGTCTCAATGAAAATTTAACTTGAATGTGCTCTTAGGGTAGGAAAACAAGCAATAACACACACACAGGCCTGTCAGAAAAAATGATAAATTGACAAAACCCAGAGCTCAGTGGAAATCTATTCAAACAATGCATTAGAAAGAAATTCTTGTGTGGGAATACAGATTAGTTGGTAAATTACTTGCCTTGCAAACATGAAAACCTGAGTTTTATCTCCAGAACCTAAGTAGAGAAAACCAGACATGGTGATGTCTGCTTGTCCTGCAGTGCTGGGGAGGCAGAGACAGGTGTATCCCTGGGCTCTCTGACCAGCCAGTCGAGCCTACTTGGTGAATTCAAGGCTAATGAGGTATTTGCCTCAAATAAAAAAGTGGAAAGTGCATAGGGAACGACACCTGACACTGTCCTTTGGCTTCCACATACACATGGGCACACACAAACATACGTGTGTGCACATATGCATGCGTGCATGCACACACACACAATTAATAGAACTGAAGTAAGCATGGTTTGGGCCACATTTCCTCCTGAAGCATTTTAGTATAACAATAAATAAATAAATATCACTAAAATAAAATGCAACCATTTAGCAATTCATAACTCTATGTTAGGACAAAACTAAAATTAGGACCAAATAGAAATAAAATATAAGAAGGGCACTGAATATGAAGTTTATGAGGTACAGAAAAATCTGGATTTATTAATGAATAAAATTTTGAAGATTTAATAATTTAAGACAGAAATAAGGAAAATTAAGTGACATTAGTATTGAACTCTAGAAAGTACACAAAAATGATACAGAAAGTTAAGAGAAGTGAAGGGATGACTTTACAATAATAAAAACAAAAGATTTATATTATTAATTAAAAATATTAATAAAAGGCAGTATTATAGTGAATTTAAAACACCATCTAAGAATGTTTCCTATGGAATAGTCAATAAAAAGTATAGATATATGGGGCTCAGGAGATGGCTCAGCAGTTTAAGGCGCTTGCTTGGTCAAAAGCCTATGTCCCGGTTCGATTCCCCAGCACCCATGTAAAACCAGATGCACAAAGTGGTGCAAGGATTCGGTCTGCGTTTGCAGGGGAATGGGAACTTTGCATGCCTACTCTCTCCTTGCAAATTAATAAACAAATATTTTTAATTATAGACAGAAAACAAAACAAAAATTCTAAATGTATAACATTAATTATGAGACAAAATAGAACTATAGAAATAAAATGAGAAAAAGTCATAAATTATTGCATATAATATAGTAATATAACATAATGTTGCTATATTGCTTTTGAAACATACCCTGGTCCTTCAGAATAAAAAAAATATATTTTCTGGGGCTTTAGAGATAGTTTAGTGGTTAAGGTGTTTGCCTGTAAAGCAGAAGGACCCGAGTTCACTTCACTAGTGCCCACATAAAGCCAGATGCACAGGGTGGCACAAGTGTCTGGAGTTTGTTTATAGTGGCTGTAGGCCTTGGCATACCCGTTTTCTCTCTGTGTCTGCCTCTTTCTCTCCCTCTAACTCTCTCACAAATAAATAAATAGACAAATAAAATATTTTTAAAATATTTTCTGTAACTGTTTAGCTGGGTTTTTTTTTCTTCTTTTTGAAACCATCCCATACAAACAATGTTTATTTCCTCTTTATTATCAATTACATGTAAACCAGCATTGGTAATCAACACTTCATTAATATTCATGAAAAATATGTAAGAATTCAAATGCAAAGATTTTTTTTCTCAATCCACCTCTTTTTGGGCATCTGAACACTATGACTAGTTTCTCTTCTTTCCTCCTGAAGGTTTGTTCTCAGGCTTTCCTTCTGATGATCCATCTTGATAGGTGGTTTTTTCCTTAACATTCTCTGACCAGACTTTCCAGTTATTCACAAACAAGAACATTTCCTTTGCTACTAATGCAGCACTGAGAGGCAGAGGTAAAACGGGAGACATAAAACTTATTTTGACAAAAATGGATTTATCCCTGGCCTACAGCATTCTTCTCAACTTTTCGAATTCTCAATGTTTCTAATTTCTTTCAAAACAATGTTTCACTTGTCATCAGCCAACACATTACACTTTTCCCCATTGCCTAGCAGGACTCTGTCCTGGAATCACATATGGTATCGGCATTCCTGCATAACCATTAAAGAATTGTTACTTGTCATTCTTTCCTTTCTACTCCATCTTCCACATTAAATCAGGATGAAATAATAAAATATTCTAGCCAAGAGTGATGGGACACACTTGGGTTTTCAGCACTAGGGGAGGTAGAGGCAGAAGTATAGTGAGTTTGACATTAGCTTTTCTACTGTAGCCCATCCACTTGGGTTATACAACAAGAACCTGTCTCAAGACCAATATATATATATATATATATATATATATATATATATATATATATATATATATATATATATATATATATATATATATATATATACTAAGTGTGGTTTTGTTTACTTCCTTGATAGAAAATTACAATGACTTCTCACTAATTACAAAAAGAAAATGGCAACGTGACTTCATAGTTTCAAATGTTCTCTCCCAATGTATCTTTAGAGCATTATACAAAATCCCCTTATAGAACTTACATGGCTCATTTAATTTTTGTATTCATCTATTCCTACAGATGTCTCTGCCTTCTTTCCATGGCAATTCTTGTTTAATTTATTTATATTAAAAATATTCATTTATCTGCAGACAGACACAGAGAATTGGTGTGCCAGGGCCTCAAGCCACTGCAAATGGATTCTAAATGCTTTCACTACTTTGAGCATCTGGCTCTATATGGGTATTGGGGACTCGAACTCAGGTCATCAGGCTCTGCTTGCGAGTGCTTTAATCACTGAGCCATCTCTCCAGCCCTTTATGACAATTCTTTTGTCGCCTCTACCCAGAACATTATCCTTTCATCAATAAATATTAAAACACTACTGTGTTTTTTTTTTTCGGTTTTTCAAGGTAGGGTCTCACTCTAGTCCAGGCTGACCTGAAATTCACTATGTAGTCTCAGGGTGGCCTTGAACTCATGGTGATCCTCATACCTCTGCCTCCCAAGTGCTGGGATTAAAGGCATGTGCCACCACGCCTGGCAAAACACTACTGTTTGTTCCAGAATGATTTAAAATGTTTTCCCCTTTAATTTGTCCCTGATCACTTAAACCAAAAGTGGTCTCTCTCCCCTCTAACCTTATGCAAATTTATTTGATTCATTTGTGCAATAATTTCATTATACTCTGGTATCATAATTAACTATCCTATTAGCTTTTTAGCTCCTTTAAATCAGGGATGGTACCTAAATTGGTGCCGTAGATATGCTTTATAATTCGTAAATCCATATCACTTTATGTAACCTACTATTCCACAAAACAGGTGCTAATGATATTTTTAATGTGCAAATCTCAAGATAATGTAATCTAATTTTCAATTTCTTAGGCATTAGGAAATAATAGCAAATTGTAATAAGGTAAATATGCACTTTCACCCTTTGTGCATTTTTGAGAATTATGTAATCCAAGTTAATACTCCAGGATCCATTCCTTCTACACTTTCACTTCATTACACATAATTTCCCAGCTTGTGTCTTCAGCTAACCTCACTCTGAAATGTAAAACAAATGTATAATGACAAGTCTCCCAAGTACTTACAATGTATCAAGTGCAACTCAAAAGTATTTTAGCTAATTGCATATGTTTAACATGGTTATATATATCATTGGTCTATCTTTCAATGTGAAAAATGTACCTGCCTTTTTATGTCATGATTACTTTCTAACTTCCACAACAAAATCACCCTTCATAACTTAAAAACCACTTTGACGTGAGCATTTTGAAAATCTCTATCTTGAAATTTATTTTAAGGTTTGGAATGGGATACAGATTTATATATCTATTTGTAAATTGATAAATGCACTTTTCTGAGCATCCATTTCCCTATTTATGAAAATAGAATATTAAGACTTTGTTTCAAAATAGTTTTATGAAATTGAATTGCTGGATCTATAAAAAAGGTTTAGACTGAAGAAGATATAATAGGCCTAATTAGTATCATCATCAACAGGCACTTTTCTACCCTCTTCTTTACTTAAACACTAATTCTGCCCAAAATGTGCCTTCTCTTCTTTCAAAAATAGCATTGAATTGTTCATAGGAAGTTGTATCTTCTCAATAGGCAAAAACAGGGATTGGGAAAGAGCAAGGACAGAGCACGCACGCAGTATGACCAAACACAGGACTAGGTTTCCGCTTTCAAGGAACAATGAGGATAGAAAGTATGATTAACTCAATGTGTTTCATACATGTTTTTAGAAGTATATTTGCTTCTTTGACTTATATTTTTATTTCGACTTCCTCTTTACTGGCACATATGTTATTTTCTAGGGCACTAACTATAACTTTAGAATGCTTTAAGACTTTCACAAGGTTGATGTTTCTCATCCTTAAAGAAGTCCTGGTTTCCTGTTGGACAAATCATAGAATAGATGCAAACAGGAATGAATAAGCTGGAACTTGAACCTCCAATTGGAGAGCAAAGGTCCTTCATATGTTCTTAAGAACTTCACAGAAATGATTAATGTGTTGGCGACAACTCAAAATGAAGGAATGGAAGTGGCTAAAAAAAATTATGATCTCAAAACTAAGAGACATGCTTACAAACAAAACTACTACAAGGAACAAAAATGAGGGTATTTAGAATAGAAACACGACTCAAACAAAGCAGGCACAATTTATCTTTCTGATAGTTTCATTCATCAGAAGTTTAATAAAATTCTAGTGACAACAGGAGAGTAAGGCACAAGCAAGAGCCTGGACCCTTGACACAGAGCCACATAGAGTTGTAGACAGTGTTCCCAACACAACGTGAAGAGTCCAAGTAGCAAGTAGTGAAAGAAGCTTCAGTGAATTTCCCAGGCCAAGAGTGTATCTTCAAAGGCTTCTCTAAGACCAGGAATAAGTGTGAAATATGAATAACATCAGAATCAATTCTATATGAAACATTACATTGGAATTTGCACTGCTTAAAATCAGATAATGTCCACAGAATGCAGCAGTTTTTGTTGTAACAGGGAAGACTCAGGAAGCCTCCTACCACAGACTACCAAGGTAGAATAGCGTGACTATATCTCCAGAGCATCAAAGACAGAGAGTTACAAAGTGAGAATAGCTGCATCTCTAAAATGGCTAACAAAGCCCCGCTTTGCCTATGTCTTACTCATTCTTCCTGAAGTAATCATTTCAGGGTCAGACATTAAACAGTAGGAGAATTATATCCTTTTCTTAATGTTATTTGAATGAGAGACAAAGCACTTTGCATCCGTGAAATGAAATGACTCATGAGAACAGATGCAGGTTTGAATAATTTCAATTCTCTAAGTGAGATGAGCAGTTTAAAAAAAAAACACTCATTATTTTGTGATTTTCTGTTTGGATCCTATATCATAAAGCCTCAGAGCTAAGTTCAAGGATGCAAGGAAGCCGACTTACAGTGGAGCTTCTCTTAAGGGGTTGGGGACTGGCATGTATATACATTCTTACAAGCATTAGTTAGAAACCTTTCCTACTTTTCTAAGGAAATCTCTAGCATTATATATACCAATAATGACTGAGACTATAAAAAATAAAATTTACCATAAGATTCTCCGACTTATTTTGCTGTTTTTTTTCCAAAACAGCTACAAGAATTGCCTCTAAAGAGAATGTTTGTTCCATTCCATGATCCTTGGTTTATGTCTCCAATTACATAAATGTCAAGATTTCTCCATTGGTTTATTCAAGGTTTAGTTAGAATCTATTAACTACCATAAAAACATGGATATAACAAAAACATTTTAAAGGAATGAATTAACAGGGCAACATAAAAACATCCAACACTTCACAGAGGGCTGTCTTGGGTCGGTGTGGAGAGAAACATCTTCCATTGGCTTCCACATGGATACCTGACCTCATCAGACCCTGACCAGTTTCATTGCTCTCCTCTTTTAAAGAAAAGAACTTTGAAATCCTAGGACAGGGCCAAACAGCTGTATTAGGATGAGACAAGGTCATGTTCAAACCCAGTGCTCCAAGCACAGACAGCCATGGAAAGTGGACAGTTCTATTCCAAAGGGATAACCCACACATGCCCAGCCATGAACTCATCCTTTGACATCCCTCCCTTCCTACCTCTTCTCTCACACCAGCACAAGGCTTTCATTGCTGCCTGTTTCCTTCCAGAAAGACCCATCTTCAAGATGATTCAAGATTAGAAAGGGCTCCTTCCTTCCACATTTATTAAAACCATAAGAGGCAACCCTTAGAAACTTCTGGAAATCACCCTTTGTGGTTATACAACCCTCTCTATTACAATAAAACTCATTGGGAATTAAAGAACTAAATATGAAAGTAGCCATAGTGGGTTGTTCTATAGGAAGCTTTAAATTTTTCAATAGGAACTTTAATTCACTCACGGCCATATTTTTGCATGCTTGGTGCTATAAAATTTGTTAAATATCGAAAAGGTAACAAATGGCAAAATGGTCAAATAGCTTAATAAAGCCTACTGTCTCAGCCTTAGTATGTTGATTAGCAAATAGCATATTTCACATAAGTATTATTGAAACTCTTGAGGCTGTCTGTACAAAATAACTGAGATATACTATAAAGGCCATAATCAAAGACCAAAAATAAGGTTATGAACTCAAGAAGTTTGCAACATGGAGGAATAGCATCAACATATCTCTGATGAAATGGCAACTGATGCAAGGTATGCTCACATTAATTTTGTCAGAGCAGGTCATCATGGCTGGCAAGTGTCATGAGTCATGTGCACAAGGCTTCCAGAGAGCTGCAAATCAGATCAAGTCCAGCAATGATCTTGAAGGAAGCTTCAGTAGCTGATAAATTTTCCATCAGCTGAAGAGCAACAGCAAATCTTCAACTTTAACAAGGGTCCAACCCCATGTCGGTTACCGTCATGGTGGAGAATTCCCAAGTGGATCCCATTGTCTTGTATTCACACAGGTCTATCCAAAATCCTGTTGAAACAGGTTAACCATATACACTTCTGGAAATGCTTTGTGAAATCATAGGTCTAAAATATCACAATTCCATGGACTGTATGGAATGCAGTATGCCCTCAGAAGAGTATCCCCAGCGGATTGGGAACAGGGAGGAGGAAAATGGGGATACCATCATCAGATTTCCTCATATAATATGTATAATTATGAGTAATAAAGATATATTTTTAAAAATCACAATTAATTTCATGAGTTCTCCCAAATGTATAAAAATATTTGAATGTAAACTGGAACTTCCAAGAACTCACATGGTACAAATAGAAAACATTGTATTAAATTGGAACTGAAATTTCCAATCTTGTTTTTCTGCTTGTGTGGGCGCAGAGTAACACACCAGTGGGTTTTCTGTCTCTGAACATGGCGCGCCTCTCCATTCGCAACTGGATATACTGTATACTCTCTTTGAAAAACTCTTCAATCACTTTCCAGGCTTGAATAGCAGTATCTGCAATTGTGTCAACAGACAGGATAATTTTATGATCTGAGAAAGCCAGAGCAACAAAAACATTTCCACTCAAGGTCTAACACAAAGATGGAAAGCTGTGTTGTCAGACTTAAAGCTGAGCTGCTCTCACATGTCAGCCACACCTGCAGCCTGGGAGGAACGGCTAAACTTGTATTTCAGGTAAAAGAAAATTAAAATGCTTCCAAACCACATAGCTTTGTTTGTTTGTTTGTTTGCAAGCAGAAAGAGATAGAAGAGAGAATGGGTGTGCCAGGGCCTCCAGCCACTACAAAGGGACTCCAGATGCATGCACCACTTTGTGCATCTGGCTCTATGTGCATACTGGGGAATCAAACTCAGGTCCTTAGACCTTCCAGGCAAGCACCTTAACCGCTGAGCCACCTCTCCACCTACAAACCATATAGCTTTATCGGTATCAGTTACTAAGTCTGATTTTT
Organism: Zapus hudsonius; assembly: GCA_004024765.1. NCBI lineage: Eukaryota > Metazoa > Chordata > Mammalia > Rodentia > Dipodidae > Zapus > Zapus hudsonius. Next base: position 21,104 of record PVHP010016769.1, on the reverse strand, counting down.
CACTGGAAGCCAAGTTAGTAGTAAGGTTTCTAATTAAAAGTAATTGCTAATATTCCATATGGTATTAAACCACAGAAAACTAGCATTAATCTATTTAATAGTAAGGCAGGAGGAATAAACAAAATGACTACTGCTGAAGCTGGAAATTCTAGAAAGGTATTTGTGTACATTGTGAGAGTTCAAATAACTGGGGAAAGTGCTTTTAGTCAAACTTCCTTTGTTACTCTTAAATGAGTCAATAAATAAATGGAAATCTCTGCAGAGAGATGAAATGAACCAGAAAACTATCAAAGAGTATAATACAAAAAAAGCAAAGTAATACCACAGGTAAGATTTACTGGTCAAAATATGTCTTTCATGCATAAGAACACAGCATGATAAGCAGTCAAGACTGGCACAGTGAATAGAATACTTTATGCAATTGGTTTCTCCAAGGAGACCAAAATGATATGAATCTAAGCAGTAAGAATTGTATAAATATCCTTTTGAAGTATTTGTATTACAATTTCAAGATCTGACTAAATGGTTCTTGGGTCAATGACATTTTTAATGGGATAACGATACTATAACATAAAATGAAAATAAATAAAATGTATATTTACAAAGTCGGTTAAATGGGAATGAAAATAAAACATATACAAAAGTGACAATCTTGTAATTTATTTCATTTAGCAGCCAAAATTATCAGGAGATTTTCTAAATCTCTGCCTAAAGTTGACTTTATGTAAAAAGATGGAATACTAGAAACCTACTGTTTTATGTAAGTCTTTAATAATCAACTTTCTTCTCAGGACAGATATACCAGATGAGCTACCAGACATCCAAAAACTCAAATTTTATACATATATAATTGCCCTTATTCTTTATTTTATTTAGGTCTACTATAATTATTATTGGCACTCTATCCACAGGGTTACCAAAATGATAGTACAGTACAATAATCTGGCCAACATCATCTATAGACTATCCTCCACCTGTCAACCAATCAACTTCCATGGCAATTTCAAAGTTAATCATTCCTTTCATCATGGAAAGAATGAATATGTGATATATGTCATTTTCTTTTAAATTTTATAGATAATGTCTTAGTCATCCTTACCAGATCTATTTCTCCTTACCCTGAAATTTTAAAATATTCAGTGGGTCTAGAATTAAAAAAAAGTATAGAAAGGAAAATGACAACCTGCTAATATAACAAGTCATTATGAAGATTGAACTAGGGCTGAAAGAGGTGAAATGTTTTGCTGTCAAAAGCTTTCTCTAAGAGTATGTGGGAAAAATTATCCAAAAGAAGAAGTAACAAAAAATTTTGTGTGTCAAAGACATCACTAAGTTCCTGCTATTTTCTTGAGGTGGATGAAATGTGTGGTCTCCTCATTTTATCCCAAGATTTCTTTTCTATATGAACAGCTAATAATAACCAGTTGGCCTCTCAATTAGTTTTCAGAATCTTAGTTCACAAATTCACAAGGGAGTCTTCCTATCAGGGGTGTTTGCTGTGTTGAATTTGATCTAGTTGATGAAATGTAACCCTCTGGAGTTATTGGTGAAGAAGTGTTCTCATCATGTAGACTGAACTAGAAGATGTAATGTGAGATATACTGTACGAATATGAATTAGAAAGTAAAATTCAGATATGACATCTTAAAAATAAGACTTTAAAGAAATGAGATCTAAAACTTTAAAAAGTGTCATTAAAATATAGCTGGAAGAAGTTAAAGTATCCTTATTTGAAGATATGATCCTATATGTAAGAGAACCCGAGAATCTACCAAAAAGCAATTAAATCTGCTAAACAGAAAAGAGACTTCATATATGCTAGTAATACACATATTAAGAGAGAAATCCAAAGCACAAATCCTGTTTACAATATCCCCCAAAACTAACTTGGAATAAACCTAATGAAGGAAGTGAAAAACGTCTACAATGAAAACTTCAGGACACTGAAGAAAAATAAAATTAAAGAAGATACTTTTAGTTGGAACGGCCTACTGTGCTCACAGATCAGAATAATTAATATTATGAATATCTTGTGACCCACAATAGCCAAAGCAATCCTGAGCAAAGAGACTAGTGCTGGAGGAGTCACCATACTCTATAGCACAGAGGCATATAATAAGATAGCAGAGAACTAACACAAAATAAACACCTAGGCCATTGTGAGAGACCCAGACCCAGAGATGACCCGACACAACTAGAGGGACCTGAATTTTGATTTAGTTAATTCAGAGACTATATCTTACTATATAGACCACTCCATACAGCATTGAACTCATTTTCCTCTTGCTTCAGCATCCCAAGTGCTGGATAACAGATGTGTATCTGCACACCTGGCCTGGTTTACATTTTCTACCCCCAGCTATCAGGAAACTAGAATATGAGCACAACTTTTTTTTTCTATTTTCCTTCCTTCCTTGCTTCCTTCCTTCCTTCTTTCCTTTCTTTCTTTCCTCCTTTCTTTCTTTGTTTCTTCCTTTCCTTCTTTCTTTGTTTCTCTCTTTATTTGTTTCTTTCTTTCTCTATTGTGTTTTTAAGTTGTTGGTTTTTATTTTCTGCTTTATTTGTTTTGTTTTGTTTTTTTCAATGTACAGTCTTGCTCTAGCCCAAGCTAACCTAGAATTCACTATGTAAATCTTGGGCTGGGCTCACTCACAATAATCCTCCTACCTCTCCCTCCCAAGTGCTGGGATTAACAGTGTGTGCCATTATGCCCAGGAAAGAGAGAAAGAGAAAAGGGGGGAGGGAATGGGCACACCAGGGCCTCTAGCTGCTGCAAACAAATTCAAGATGCATGCATCATTTTGTGCATCTGTCTTTACATAGGTACTAAGGAATCAAACTCAACTCATTAGGCTTTTCTCAAGTCGTGCACACAACTTTTCTAAAGGATATAAAAGTTATGAAAATGACATATCCCCAATAAATAAGAATTTCGTAAACTATATATAATAATAAAAATAAGAGATATGGCTGTTGATTTATATCAGCTTAAGGCTCTCAAATTTGGAACTCAAAAGCTTCCTCCCCAAAAGGAAAAGCTTCAAAAACTGTGTCTACCTCCTCTTGACTGACGACTTTCCAAGAGAAATTCAGTTTTGCTCAGTAAGCATAATCAAAGTGTCAAATACATGTGCTCATATTTACATTTATGTCACCAGAAAGAAAACATATTTCCAAAAAATGCTTCTAGGTATTTTTTTTCAAATTAAAGTATAATTTCATTTTTTGGAGGTGATTAGTTATGGGGTTTTTTGTTGTTGGTTGTTTTGTTCTTTGTTCTTACTAGCATACAAAAAATTTGGTTTTATCATGTTTCAACCAAGTTTTGTTTCCCTTGTCCTTGATTTTTTTTGTCCTTCCCACCCAATTATCACCCTTTTGCCTCTTCACTGGTCTCCTATTTTCATTCATAACCTATATTCACTCACACTTATTGTTTACTTATGTATAAATATAAAATTTATAGTCTTATCAATTTCTCATCTGAGAAAACATGTATTTCTTTTCTTTTTGGGGGGTCATTTTCCTAAAATTTTCAAGTTTTTATACATTAGAATAAAATTCCAGTATGTGGTAGGTGCCACATTTTCATTATATAGATATCAATCAATAGATATTTAGGTTGATTTTGTCTCTTCATGAACATAGATGTGACAATATCTTTATGGTAGGTATCAACTTCTTTGTGTAAAAGCCCAAGGTGGGATAGCAACACTCTCATATAAAACAAATAGTCTCTCTCTGTGCCTCTATGTCTTTCTGTCTCTGTCTCTCTCCCTCCCTCCTTTCATTCATCCCTATCATGGATTAATAACTTTATCTTATTGTAAATCTTAGGATATTTTGAAAATATTTAGGGTAAATGATCATCCTCCTAAATTCTGCATATGCATGATAAAAAGAATAAACATGTAAAATGCTGTCTCTTGTTTTAGTGATTAATAACCACAATGAAGTAAAAAATGTCAAACAGGTTAAAAAAAATAAATGCAACTATTCTTCCATAAGGTTTTTATAACATAATTAATTTGAAACAAAAGACACTGCTAGATCCTATTTGGTAGCATCTGTGTTGTGAAAATTTTCTGTAGCACTTTAATGACTTGGAAATCATTATAAAGGGATTTGTGGCTGGCCTGGAAGAAGCATACTAAGCAAATGTAAAATCACTATCAAAATTTATAGTATTGTAAGGGAAATTGAAAAGGAACTAATCAAGACATGTAATCCCTGAAAAAACACAGAAAGAAATCCAAGGCCTTTGAAAATGAATCACTAAACAGCAACTATCCAGGCCCATATTCTCATGGTTCTTCAAAATCCCACTCTATCATTCTTACTAAATTATTATTTTTAAAAAATTATGTCCTCAGGTTTAACTGCTCCAAAGGGATACTCAAAAGGTTGACAATTATCTCATAAGGAATATTTTGTTCCTTTTCTCAAAACAGGAGGCCATGTTAATGATTGAATAGTTTCTTAATCTACTTGGTTTTGTGCTTTACATAATCCATCCATAAACCAATGATTCTCTAATTTGCTTCATACAATGAAGCTGGAAATTGTGCCAAGGAACCATTGTTGGCAACGAGGTGCTTTTCAACCAGAGTATTTAATAAGTATGACAAGCTCAGTGCAACTTATTTTTTGTTCTTCCAAGATATGCTGAAATTCTTCAAAAAAAAACAAAAAATGTGCTGAAATTGAATTTTATTTTTAATTTTATTCTATCACAAGAAGGTAAGGAAGCTTTGTATTCAGATCAGAGCTGCCAGTCATCTGCTGACAGACTAGCACTTTGTAGGCTGTGTGGGCAGGCTGTCACTAGAAAGGGAACCACAGGGACAACACTGAAGCAGGATGCTTTCTGCAGACACTTTCTCTTAGTTTAGCTGGAACATTAGAAGAGGCCAGGAAGTTTCTCCCTGTACTGTGGGCTATACTGTCACTTCTCCCCGATCTAGCCATGTAAGGCATACAAAAAAAAAAAAAAAAAAAAAGCCATCTCATCCATGTAGATAGGAAACTCTATTATTAGCCTTAAGGTGTTAGGATTCCAAGCCAAACACAGGGAGGCAAATTACAGGGTCCTGAGTCCACTTGAAATAGCCCAGCTTTTCAGATCTAAAGAATGGACATCTTAGAAATTATCCTTTTCAATGTCTAGTGCTTAAAATTGCTCAGAGTTATCCATCAGGGTTTCAGAAGCAAGCTATCCCCCCACAAAAGCAAATATTCTCTTCCCACTCACCTGAAATGGAAGGTTATTCCTTATTCACCTGGGTTTCGTGGCTTGAACATTTTAACTTTCCTCTTAACCCTTCCCTGGCTCTGGACTGTACCATATTTTTTTCAGTCTCCTTGAGTCCTAAAGTTAGTTTGACATTTTTTCTTGATTTCTATTGGCTTTTCTTTCCCCTCACACCTTCTGTCTCATGTCTTTCCATCAGTACTTTACCATCTGCACGCCATCACACATTTTTTTTTTATCTTCAGTTATTTGATATCTGATTTCACTTTACCTGAATTCTCCAACTGGGAAACAGTATAGATAAGCATTGGATGAAAGAATCTTGCATTAGTGATCATGAAATATGATAGGATCCCTAGACAGCTGTCAAGTAGGATATTTCTTAAATGATAATTCTGGAGCTCAAATCCTTAACACACCCCAGCTGCAGTAGCCAACTTCATTGTAGGAAGATAAAATAAACTAGAGAATAGAAATTCAAAATATCTCCTGCACTCCTAGGTAGCAGCTCGCCCACTCACTAAAAGACTAAAAGTCTGTAAAAAATTTTCATAAGTGGTAACAATAAATAATTTGCTTTGATATTCTTCTATTATCCATTTATTGAAAGGCTGAAAAGCTTGTTCAAAACACCTTGCTTTCCCATCCTTCACTGCCACTAAATCATAAAACTGTTAACATTTTCAGCCATGTTCCTTCCATTTACCTTACATCCCCATCTCAGTGTTACCATGACAACACTTCACATGGATAACCATCTTAGAGTAATCAGATATAGGGAAAATTATGTACACTATCTAGTACCTTTTTGGAAAAATACCTAATTAATTCAACCATTGATTCATAGCTATCCCACTTTGGGGGACTACAAACGTCATTCTTCATAGAAATTTCAGTTTTTCTAAATCTAAACATTTGAACAACCCATCAACTACCCTCTTCACAATGAGGCATTTCCTGAGCTTACTTTCAAAACTGCATTTCAAAACTGAGCCCTAACCCATGAATTTGCTACCCATAACTACAGAAGCCCTCTGTCATGGAAGTCTAGATTGCACTAGTGAGTAAAATCACGAGGGAATATGGAGTTCCATGAAATACAGGTGAAAGTGTTAGCAACAAAGATCTTTAAAATAAATCCTAAAAATATAACAGGCCTCTATGTTGACAGGAGCAGAGATTAAAAACAAGTAGAAAATTCACAACCTAATTAAAAATTCAAGAGCTCTTCAAAATTAGGCAACTGTCCCATTGAAACCAGCATAGAAACATAGTACACAAAGACATCAATTAATTTAAATTTGGGGGTTTAATTGAAATAGACACAGGTCTGAAAATACAGTCTATATATAGGGTGATTGATGGTCGTGATACAGGATATCCATCTTGCTATATTATTACTTATCCTTATATAAGGAACAGAATTTAACATAAATTTCATAATGATAAGACCTCTAAAGTACATATGTTCTCCTTTCTCATTAAGAAATAACCTTGTCCCCCTATCAACAATATGTCCTTTCATCCTTTGACCAGAAAAAGTTCCCGGCCTGATTTTTCTCTTTCTGATCAGAGAAATTGGAGGAAAATGTCAATAGTCCAACAACCACTTCTTGAATTTCTTAAACAAGTACCACTAGTAGTACGATGAGGATAGCGAAATATTACAGCAGAGAAAAACGTTCTATTTTCAAAATTATATCTACCCTATTTTCAAAAGGTGAATACATCTACATGTTACAATAATTTTAAACTGAATATGAAAGATAATAACATAAGTTCTGAAATAAATAACCTAGAATGGGTAGAAAATAAACTTCTGAATATGTAGACTGCACAAGGCAAAAAGACAGATATAAGAGAAAATGGAAACTGATAACAAAATAATCTTACAGCTTGTATTTGGTTAATAGAATTTCAAAAAGAAAGGTGAGAGAAGATTGAGGTTTGGTGTAATATCTAATAAATACTACACGGAAATTTTCCTGAAAGGACATGAATCTTCTCATTGAAAGTCACCACTGGGTCCTCCATAAATAAATGACAAATGACACTGAGTCACCTCAAGTTTCTCAGAAAGGTATTTGATTTCATATTAATACTTGATATTAAAACCAACTACATAGCTTTTTTTTAGAACTCTGGTAGAAGTTTTTTTCTGTCAGTACTTCTGAATCTAACTAAACTATGCATGTATTTGGATGCAAGGCTATGAATAACTATTGCATATGTTCTTAGATAGTTTCCTTTCTATTGCACCCTATCATGGGAATTTATTTGAGAAATATAACAAAACGATTGGAAATAAGCTAAGGAAAAGGGAAGTGTGAATTCATGAGATGAAATTCCTTCCCAAAAGGAATTCTTGGGACTTAGAAAACAAGCAGCAAAACTGTGGTCAGGGAGATAGGTACACAGAGTGCTGAATGAAGCAGAGCAGAGAGGAAAGAGAGACAGAGACAGAGAGACAGACAGAGAGAGAGTGAGAGAGAGAGAGAGAACCACCACCAGCAGCTGTACAAAAAGGAAGCAAGATGAATAGTAACTAGTAACATCAGGAGAGGGATGGTAAAGGCCCAGTGTTGCAGTCACCTTTCTAGTTGCTGCCCAGAAAGAACCCAAACAAATGCGGCTTGTGGAGGAATGGGTTTATTAGGCTTATGGACTCGAGGGGAGACTCCATCCTGGCAGGGAAAATGATGGCACGAGCAGAGGGGTGGACATCACCTCTGCCAGAGCACTGGAAACAGTGGCAGGAAGGTGTGCCAAATACTGGCAAGGGGAAGCTGGCTTATAACCCCATAAGCCCGCCCCTGACAACACAGCTTCATCAAGGTTGTAAAACCCAAACTGCCATCAACTGAGGATCGATCTATCAGAACACATTCATTTGTTTGTGGGGGACACCTGGATCAAACCATGACACCGAGTGTAAAGCAAGTCCAATGTGCTAGAATGTTAAGAAATAGATTTTGTAAGAAAAGATAAATTATGCAACCTTCATGCCAATATTGTCCTCTGGATAACTGCATCAGATTATCTGTGGTAAAAAAATAGAGTATTAGACCAGAACTTAACGCTTACATAGTTATAATAATTTTGTTATATAGTTTTAGAATCAACCAGGGACAAAGATAAAAAAGGCTTTGGATTTCAGTGACATAATGCAATGCTAACAACTTAATGTGGCAAAAGTCAAAGTGTGATTTCAAACAAAGAGTGCTCACCAAACAAGATGAGGTCCCGGGTTTGGTCCACAGATCATGAACCAGGCATGGAGATGCATCTATGACCCCAACACTTGACAGGTGATTCAGAAGCATCAGAAATTCAAAGTTACTCCCCTTTTTATCTTTTCTCCTCAACAGTAAGTGTGAGGCAAGTCAGGATACATGATACCCTATCTCAAAAATCAAAGAGGCTGGGGAGATATCTCAGCAATTAAATGTGCTTTCAAGGCTAGCAAAACTTGATTCAGAAAGACACAAGTTTCTGTGATCTGAACGCACCTACTGAAATGGGAAGCGAAGCTGGTGAATCCAAAGCTGGCACACCAGCTGGACTGGCTCTTGTCTGCAGTGTCAACAGAGCCTGTCTTAAAGAAGGTGCACAGACACCTCAGAGGTGTCCCCTGACCGCCACCACGTGTGTGCACACATCCATCTTCCCATGCAGCCATGCATACAAGTAAATAAATGAATGCACAAATAAAACCTTTTGAAAATCAGGGGTTGGGAAGATGGCTTATTTGATATTACTCAGATCCCCAGCACCCACGGAAAAGTTGGGGGTGGTGGTTCATGCCTGTATTCCAGTGTTTCGAAGGCAGAGAGAGATGGAGGAGGATAAGGTTGACCTCTTGCCTCCAAGTCAATGCACAAGTAAATAAGCACCCAAACACCACCTACACACATGCACACCATACTAACATACACATGGAAAATGTGTACAAAATGCTATATTCAACATAGTGCTAGTGTAACTGCAGTAATATTGAACTCTGATCAATGACAAGCATACAAATTCATTGATTTCCGCTGGGATGAAGCAATTCTTTCACGATGATTCTAGAGACTCTAGCTTGACTAAATTGAAGTGTAGCAAGCAAGTGTTCACATAGTCTGTGAAATCAGAATGATTAGCCCACAAGAAAAGTGATCATGTGATGAGCACAGAAAACAATCCTCATGAACAAAGCCATATGTTCAAGTCTTATAGGATCCAGGGCATATCCCATGTATCACACAGGGTCAGTGATGATAATGCTACAACTTCAACACAGGCCTTTGTTTGAAATGCCTGCTTTTCTTTTTGTAATCTACTAATTTGACGTTATTTATTTTTGATAATTTCATGCCTGTATATTATACTTTTTTTTATTTTCTTCAGCCCCGATTATCCTCCCTTATCCTCCTCACATTCCCAATAAAATCCTTCTTTTCATTTTATCATCTTCCTTACTTTCATTTTGTGTGTATGTGTGTGTGTGTGTGTGTGTGTGTGTGTATGTGTGTGTGACTCTTGCATTAAATCAGGTTGCCTTCATGAGTATGGGTGGGAAGTCTTAATTACCTGAATCTTTCAGTTTGTTTTCAACCTCTGGTTTCACTTTCCTTCTTTTCTTGATACTAAATCATTGAGTGATTGGTGATCTAAAATCTCCCCAAACTAGCAGAGTTCACTTTTTTCTTCTCCCTCACCCTTGCCCTCCCTTTGTCCTCCTCCTCCTTCTCTTAGGCACTTACAAAGTACAGCATGCTAGTCCTTTAAAAAAAAAAAAGGAGGGGACATTTTTTGGACAACTTTTCCAACTGGCCAGACTACATCCATTGTCTGACTATATTGATTGACTTGGCTCTTAGGTGTGGAATCAACACTTCCAGTGAAGAAGATCCCTGATGAATACTAAATCAGTTAGACCAGGGGAACAGAGCATGACTCACAGTCTTCTGTCAACTCCAGTGAACCTCAAAATCTGTCTTATGACTGAATGCAGATCCTTAAATTTTGTGCTGGTTTTCCCCCTCTCTCAGCTTCCAGTTAAATTTGTGCTACAGAAGCACAAATGTAAAGCCAAATCTTTTTTGGGGGAGGGGGATGGGTTCAAGGTAGGGTCTGGCTCTAGCCCAGGCTGACCTGGAATTCACTATGAAGTCTCAGGCTTGCGTTAAACTCACAGCCATCCTCCTACCTCTGCCTCCCAAGTACTGGGAGTGAAGGCATGCAACACCATGCCAGGCTGTAAAGACAATTCTTTAGGGAATGAAATTCAATCTGCCCCTAAATCTATGAATCTTCTCTTCAAACCAAAGGAAAAAAAGAAAATATCAATCAGCTCATCATAAAAATTGAAAGTCAATGTTGGATTCAATAAATTAGATTTCTTAACATAAAACTTATTTTTTAAAATATATATTTATTGTCCATAATGAGTTACATTATTTAGTGGGCAAACAATGCGTTGTTATCCCAAATTCCCCAATTCTCCCCCTCCCCATCCCTGATCAGCTGGATATCCTCCTCCGTGGGCTGTATTAGTCCTTGTGGCAAGGGATCCTGGATATCCTAGTACTCAGCCCAGTCTTCCTGGCCCAAGTGTGTTGTTACTGATGGGTGCCATGCCTCTGGACAGTCTCCCCCACCACTCATATTCATGAGACAATAATACTTTCCAACACCATTGGTTCCCAAGGTACTATTAAGAATTCTACTCTATTAATTTTTATTTTTTTAATTCTAATTTTATTTTGAATCAGAATTTTAGGACTACCAGAAAAACACATGTCTTTTATTGTCCTGAAAATAGCTCTACCAACCCCAGACCACAACCCATTATTCTCCAAAATGCTAATATTTAAAAACTTGAGAGAAGGTGCCAATGATTAGTGCAAGTATCTTGGGTCTCTTCCAAGTGTGAGAACTGAGCACTCATGAAGGTTTTAGAAGCCTGACCTAACTTGTCTGGAAACATGCTTAGCACTTGCAAAGTCAGTGCACCATCAGGTATTATGTCATAGTTAAAAATCCATATTCCATCAAGGGTGATAAAGTAATAAAAATATGTCTTGACATCATTCACAATATCCAAAAGAGGACACATCCCACCATATAATCACCCCAATATATCCAGTTGTCCCCAAGTTTTTATCTTTCCTCCAACAGAAGCCTTGAAATATCACTTGCCATTTTTGATCTCCTATCTTTTTGATATTCTTATTTTGTATTCCATGAAATTTCAAATAAGACTCCAACCTCCTAGGATCAAGTGATGTATTCTGTCCATTCTGAACATGCAGATGGAGGTCTGCTTTCATTATTAAAGCTTAAATTCTCTCAGCCTCCAGTGAGTTGGCTGGTCCCTCTAGGTCAGTGAGACAGTCTTCATCAAACTCACAAAATAAGAAAAGCCGAGGACTCTAAAAAAGTAGGAAACCTAACTCTGTGTTTAGTTTTAGTCTTGTTCATTAAACCCTTAATTTTCTAGTACTATTGGTAAAGTCCATATAAATTTAAGTAGTAACCAATCCAATCATGCAAATATCATATCCTCCCTCATTTCTTAATGGTTACTTATTTCTAATATACTTAATTTGAAGGAGATAAGTAACTGAACTTTAGTTCCGTAGAGGAACTTTCTAGGCAGTATCAATCTGGCATATTAACACTAAATTAAGTACAAATTTAAAGAACAAATAGTAGATTATCACCTCCAAACATTTTCTAATCTCAGGATTGTAGCAAAGATTTCACACAGCCTTGGTATAGTATTCCAGTGACAGCAATTAACAATTTAGCATCTTGAAATTTCTATGACATTTTCCAAACTATAAAACGCCTGGGCTTCTACTTTACTCTATGTCCTAAGTGATGACCCACTCCAAAATACACAAGTAGGACATTTTCTATCCCATTACTAAAACATAAAACTCAGCTGCTTCATGAAACTGCAGTATAAAGTCAAAATACCCAAAATGTATTTTCAAATCAATTTAAATATTCATTGCTATTTCTTTGCAATGCCCAAGGATGACTCTCTGAGACCATACAACAATACAATGTTAAACTCTTTTGTACCCCTTATAAGCATGCTTTCTTCTATGGAAGATCTCACAATTGATCTCAAGTATTCATTTTGTCATTCTCTCTCATTCTTACCTTCTCTTTGGATATGTATCTTCCTCATTCTGTAGCTTCCCAGAAAGATTCTCTTTTTTTTTTTGTAATGCAACCCCCCCACACTGAACCCAATCCTCTTTTGATTATCATCCTTCTTTTCTTCTAGATATATTTTCCTCTCTCAGATTCTTACAGAATAAATCAGGTAAGTATTCAATCATGACCGATCCTCTCATCGCACATCTTGCTGTGCACACCTGCAAAGCTGCTGGTGTGTAAAGAAATAGAATGGAAAGTCTTTCAATAGATTTATATTCTTATTTTTCTTGTTATCCATGAATGATACTCATCTAAAGGGGTTGGTGTGAAATTAATGTAAAAGATGAATTACATATATTCCTGACATACAGGTTGTGAAAAAATTTGGGTGAAAGAAATAATATAATGGGAAGCAGAATATAATAGGTAAGCAACATATACTCCTATGGATATAGCCTCACACTCTCTGGCTTGTATTTCCACTTAGCATCCTGAAGTGAGGATGGAAATAAGAGAAAGCAGAGGCTAAAGGGTCGCAGGAGAGAGACCAGCGGTTCTGGCGAGGATGGGCCAGTGGGGTGAAGAGGATATAATGCGCCTTACCCTGCTGGCTCCCTCCTGGAGCTGCCAGGTGGTGAGGAGGGCAGAGGCAGGCACTGAGCTCCAGAACAGCTGCTCCAGTCTCTCCTTGCTCTCAGTAGCTGAGAGTCTGGGCAGTTTGTATGCAGCCACCAGGGAGCAGCAGCAGATGGCTGTCCTGCTCAGGAGGTGTACTCTTGAATGGAGAGGGTACCTGGTCCAAACAGCAGCTATATTTACATGCATTACATGCAGTATTGGCTGATAACAGGCTGCAAAAAGTACAGCCATGGAAAACTACCATTTTTAACGTGGGTCTTTAACTTAGTTCTCTAACTTTAAAAGCAGCCCAGATTATATATTAGCCATAGGATAGTTAGCAAACAGAGAAAAGAAATAAATAAAACACTTTAAAAAATTCTTTTTCCACCCTAGCTTTACACATTTGAAGTAAGGAGTAGTCAAGTGGTAAACCTAGAAGTGAATTCTACAGTTTCAACACACATCTACTATGAATTTGTTCTGTATAATTATGAGAGTACCAGACTTTTCCATAGGAAAAATTTTATCTGAGATCATTAAGGAAAGTTCTTTTCTCATTTCCCTTAAAACATGTAGTGAAAATATTAAAATTTTGTTCCGTCTGAGTGGATGTGACTCTAATTCTGACTGAACTTATAATTTACTTCAACATATGTTAAACTTCCCCAAAAGGAAAGGGAAAAGTTTAATTTCGGATATGGTGTTTTTCAATATGTTTTTGTGTAGCTGGTAATTTCTAGTGAAATAATTGTCACCTTCATGAATCATAGATAATAATTATAAGTCATGTATAATTTTTAAGGCAGGACTCATTCTAGCCTAGGCTGACCCAAAACACTCTCTGTAGCCACAGGATGCCCTCCAAGCTCACATGTCGACTACCTCAGCTTCCTGAGTTCTGGGATTATAGGCATGAGTCATGCTTGGCTATAAAACCCTTTTAATTTTTAAGTAAATTCTATAAATAAGCACTACTATGTCATGGGACCCTTCTACTCCTAGATGAGGAAAGTTTCCAAAGTCCTTGCCTGCCTGCTGGTGTATATCAAAAGCGCCTGTCATTTGGCAGATAAGCTAAGGTTCAATTCAGACATCTCCTGAATTTATTACACTATGCTGTGTTTAAGAAAATAGTAAAAATTGACTAATTTAAACAATGAGATATTTACTTGACATTCTATTAATCATCATTATGAAGATAGTTAATAAACATCTTTTCTATCTCAAAATTAAATCAAGTAGTAGTATTAAGTTCCAGAAAATATAAGGTTGGGCATGTAAAGTTCAATGTTACAGCACTTACCTTGCTTATATAGGGATGTGGGTTTGGTCCCCATAAAGAAAAGATTGTGGTTAAGATACATGTTTATTTTTTTAGTAAATAATCTGCAAATTACAGTTCTACCTATCCCTTATTCATTCCATGATAAATAATACTCTAAGTGATGATTGTCATTAAGGACCATGGTTTCAAGCCTGATAGTTAATCTTTCTAATGTCCAGTTATGAGCAAGACATTTCTTTAAAATGACTGGTATTAGCTATGGGTTTGAATTCACAATCAAAGCTAGGATATATTTTACAATTTGCTTCCTATATAGATCTAAGATTTTTCCTTTCAATGTCCTCTGTTATTCATGAAAAATTTGAAAGTTCCTTTAGCAGATTTGGTGCAGTACAATACTCCTCACATCTCCAGCCTTTGGAATCTTTAGGAGTCTTCTGCGGCCACCACTAGGGCTGGGCCTTGACTTTTATTGTCTGACCCCATTTCCAGTTCACTCTCTGCTTTTTTGTCTACAGATGCAGTATGAGAAGCTGGCATTGTGCCCCTGCTGCCATGTCTCCCTCACCTTTGATAAAATAGATTTCCTGAGAACTGTAAATTGAAATGCACCTTCCTTAATCTACTTCTTTAGAGAAATTTGATGTTAACAGTGAGAACAGTAACTGATACAAGAGGTTGGGATAATGATAAATGTAAAATTGAGGCTGACACAATTAAGCAGCACATGCCATTCCCACTTTTTCTTAATGATGTTGTGAATTATGATATCAAAGTCTATTAAACATCAATAAAAATGGTTGACATAACATGCCCTTTGATTGTTTGACCAGAATGCCACTATATAATATAGTGTAGTGGCTATTTAAAGCCTGTAGAACCAATGTCCTCAGCAAAACTCTTGAGAAAATGCTGACATAGACAAAAACCTCAGTGATCATTTCGGAAATTATTTCAACATCTGGTTTCTAAGAATTTTTTAATGTTAAAAACTATCTTCTTATGTTCAGTTTCATTAAAAACTATAAAAAATGAACCAAATTTTGTCTAGTAGGTAGCTATGCCATAAGTAGAGTGGAACTGTACTAACCTTCCAAGCCTAATTATTTCTTAACAATATCTTCAAGGATATGAAAAGTTTAGATTTTTTTATTCAATGCCCAGTAGTTGATAATCCTGCCAGTAGCAGATTAAAGACATAGTCTCAACAAACAGAAGTTGAACACACAAATATGTAGAAGCCTGTAAAGGGTAAGCTGTGCTATCAGGAATCCCAGGAAACGGATAAGTGCCTGTCTGGGAGGAGACAGGATAAAGATGCGTCTGAGTCGGGAGACATTTACCTCCCAACATAAAACTGTTCACTACATGCAAGGCAAAAGGGCAGTAAATGCCTGTGGACTGATTGTCTCAAGGTCACAAGTAGAATGCAACCAAATTTAAGATGTCACAGTGGGAATTCTGAAATCATTTTCTCTTTTCTTTTTATAGGAACAAAATGAGCCTTGCTTGCATTTATTGCCCATCTGTGGTCTGCTCTCCTCGAAGTCATGACATCCCCTAACTCCCTACAAGCATAGAACTTAAGTTTTCTTATATCTTAATGGAGACTTCTTTTTACAAATCAATTAACATTTCATAAATCACATAAGTCATTTTTATTCAACCTTGCTCAAATTCAGTCCATCCCTATAACAAAGCCCTGTTTTGAAAGCATTCTGTAAAAACATGTTGCTGTGACAGCAAAAGTAATACTAAATCATTTTGACATTTTTACAAAATTTAGCAAAATATCTAAGATACTATTATCCTCACCTGTTTCAGATTTAGCCTTGCTAGACTACATAAAGTCATGTTTCTTTAAATTCTCCAAGTTGAAAGTATAGTATACTCTTTCCTTGTGATATTTAGACTGCCCCACTTATGTATGAGAAATAATTGAGGCCTTATTCTTGCTAGATTATGTTTTGACTCTAAATAAATAGACAAAAAATGCATTCAAGCCTAAATCTCAATATCTAAAATATACTATCAGAAAACAAGAGATTTGGAAGAAATTTTCATGGTAACTATAACAGAATGCTAATTTCATTAATCCGTAAATTGAGGTACTTAAAAAGTTTGAAAATACATCACATATCAATGGAATATTAGCCTCCTTACTCCTAATTAGACCTTCCAAGCCATTTCAGACATTACCAGAGTCTCTTAAGAGAAGAATTCTATCTGAAAATTGAACTGAATAGTGCCTATAACCTTTTACAAAATTATATTTAACCCTTGAGTGTAGAATATGATTTTAGAATACAAGAAAGAGTTACGTCTTTCTTCATCTTCCTTTGAGATAAGGGATCATAACCTCACATTGATGGGGAAGGAGCTGTGGAGGTTTCCATGTTCTGGCGCTTTTTCTCTTCCTTCAGCACTAAGCACTTTGGAAGAACTGTCACCTAAACCTCCTGATTCAGTCAGCAGATATAACTTTATTCCTTTTGCTTTCATGCTCTTAGCAGCACTGACCTTTATCTGCAGCTGGGGAACTACATATTCTGTTCGTATATCAAACTTTTCAGGTCCTACTTGTAATTCTCTGCACAATGTAGATTTCACACAACCCTGATGAGTCCTTTGAGCTTTAAGAAGTACCACAGGATACAGAGATGACATATATTTCAGTAATCCCACCACAAGAAAATGATTTTACTTCTAGTCTAGAATAGCGTTTTATGTTTATAATCTTATTTTAACCTTGATTATTCTCCTCATCATGATACACATGTATTCACTTTATTCCTCCCAAGGTTAAAATCAGGATAAAAAAAAAACATTTCTTACTTTTATTACTTTATTATTCCCATAAAACTCTAGAATAACTATTTCCTTTATGCTCCTTGGTGCTAATATAAAGAGACTTTTTTTCTAATATTCTAGGTCTGCTTTCAAGTTATAGCCTTTGATTTGCTTTTGCCAATTTGACCTTATATTTTATAAATGGATCCAGATAACTGAATTCAGCTTCTCAACTCCTAATCAGATTGAAGCCAATTTGATATGGTTGAGACATTCTGTTCTGGATGGAGGCTGGAGGACTCAAGAGGCTAAGGAAATTCAAGTTCAGGAAGTTCAGAAAGTTACCAGATCCAGAAGACACCTCACCAAGATTAAACAAGCATAGACAAAGGCCTCTGGAGAGTTGCCTGTCGGTAGTGCAGGAGGGCTAAGGAGGCAACTTTTGTGAGCCAGCATCCATGCAGGGTTCAACTTTTCCCTGATGCAGCTGTCTTTGAGTTAGGCATGGTCCTGAGGTAGCCCTGAGAAACTGACTGGGTGGATTTTTTAAATCTGTTATTGATGCCTTATCTGGGTTCAATTGATATGAAGTTCTCCACAGGAAATATCACAGATCGCAGTCATATATGTTCTTAAAACAATATAGCATTATTTCACTTACTCTACTGAACAGCTTGGATGACCATTGATTATTATTACAGATGGGAAAATCAAAGCCAACTAACTGATTAAATTCACTGTTTCTTTAGTACTTATTCACTTCCTCATTTGTTGGTACATTTGTTCATCCTACCAGGACAAATGTTCTGTAGTAAGTATCTTTACAATTTTTTATGAGAGAATTCTAGAACAGGAAGATGAATAGGTAAGGCAATTACATAAAATAGGAGCAAAATTAATTTTAATTAAGGTCTTTATCTAATTCATGAAATGATTTTTCTTCAAATAGTATAATTTTTGCTGCCAAAAACATTCTCCTAAAGTTCAAAAGCTGAGCATATCTCTTGAAAAAGAAAAGCAAACCTCACTATAGCCCAAAACCATATTTAAACCTATTCTGACAGTATTGGAGACTATAACATTCAGTTTCAAGGAATCTTTATTTCCTACTATGTGCTTTGATCAGATCATCCTTTCTCTGTTCCAACAGCTCAGGATCACTCAGTTTGTCAAGCAGTATTTATCTACCTACCTGGTAATGTCTATCTGGGTTCTCATTTAGACCAATGCACTCACAACATATATCATGAAGTCCTTGCATAAATGGGACAGGACTGCCCCTGCAATGGACCCAGATCCTCAAAGGGTAGCAAAAAAAACTACTTACAAACTCTAAGTTTCTTCAGAATCTAATGGTAATATTAAAAGTAACTTTTGCATGATTCCCTGGGCCCGATAGTTGTACTATCCTTGTTCTTATAAATGACTGTAGTCGAGCATGCGGCTTTTATGTGGCTTGATTACACAGATGTTATAACTAGAATCTCTATTCTGGAGTTTGTCCTTGACTAGCTAGCTTGTTGACTGCATCTACCTCTACCCTTACTGCACGGTGCTTATACCCTGACATCAAGATTGATATCTTAGAGTCATTTAAGATATATGGTCCCATGAAAAATAGCAAAACTTTATTTTTTTTATTTAAATTATTCAATTTATTCAAAGAACCTTTGGTGACCCCCATGCATTGTGCGTCTACATTATGTTGTATAGTAGATTTTATTAAAAATTTATAAACATGTATTGGCTTTAATCATTATCCCCTCTCATTATTTTCGTTTGTTCTTCCCTATACCATTTTCCTTCTACCTCCTGTTCTTTACGATTAGAGCCTCTTCTATTTTTATGTCATTTTCATTTTTCCCTCCTCCATCTCCCATGAAAACACGCAATGGGACCTCCATTGTGGAGGTAATGATGGCCAATGTGAGAACATGAACGTCATGGCCATTTTGCGTCCAGAAGATCATTCTGTGCTTACTATTCAAGATATAAAATCAAATAAAACAGCTTATTTTCCCTTGTTTGTCTTGCTCTCTGAGAGTGGAAGGTAGAGGACTCTTGAATATTGGACTGACATGCGATATACAAATGCTAGAACCCCCTTGAACAAACTCCTTAACTAGAAGAGCCTCCATTCCTAGATGCAGTAGTTTCTTGAAGTAACTTGTGAACACTGATCCTACCCAGCTTGTGAGAATGCACGTTTGATGTCAACAAGAATTGAGCACAAGCCTAGGTAATAAGGGTCATGAAGAGACCTGTGTTTTGCTTTCTTTTCCTGCACACTGCTGATGATCTAGATGCAATATTGCAGACTGATTCTGAGGTACTTCTAAACCATTACAACCATTAGCAGAACCTGTTGGAGTTATTTTATTACAGAATGAATGAATGAATGAATGATGAGTGAGTGGGTAGGTAGGTGGTGTAGTGGTTTGAGTGTAAAATACTCCTCATAGACTCGTGTTCGAACACTGAAAAATAGCAGAACTTTAATTTTTGTTTAATTTATTCAAAGAACATTGGTGATACCACACTGCAGATTTTAAAAAATATTTTATTTATTCATTTTCAAGCAGAGAGAGAGAGAGAGAAAACACCAGGGTCACCACCTTGTGGGTCTGGCTTATATGGGTCCTGGGGAATTGAACCCAGGGCCTTAGGCACTGGAGGCAAGTGCCTTAACTGCTGAGCAATCTCTCCAGCCCCACACTGCAGATTTTGATACTGCTGTTTGAAAGATTGTGGAACCTTTATGAGGTAAAACTTCACTAGAATAAGTGTATCAATGGGGGTGGGCCTGAAAGTATTACAGCCCAGCTCAGCTGACTCTACTTCCTCCCTGTTGAAATGAAGATATGACACTAGCTTTCTGCTCCTATGATGGTTTCTATGCCAAGATAGACTTCTCTTTGAAACTGTAAGCTGATGAACTCTTTCCATGTTAATTTTAATTGGGTATTTTGTCCCCGCAATACAGCAATGAAAAACTAACTTATAGTGGTGGGCTGATGCTATGTTTATGCCCTATATGATTGTTCAATGATTCCTAAGTATAAAATAAAGATATAGATTGAATTTTAACTATGTAACAATATACGACACACTCAAGTTGAAGGAATATATTGGATTTTGTGATTTTTCAGAGCTCTTTGCTTAATCTGTAACCATATAGCTATGTTTTTACTGTACTTACTAGAGTATATGGATTTTTATTTTACTTTTTGAGGCAGTGTCTCACTTGTAGCCCAGGCTGAACTGGAATGTCTCAAACTCACAGTGATCCTACTGCCTCTGCCTCCTAAGTGCTGGGATGAAAGGTGTCTGCCACCATGCCTGATTAATTGTCGTTTTTATTTGATCATCAATCATTTGATATTTGGAAAAATATCTTATTGAACCATGAACTCCTCGATGGATTATCTTGCTGACTGATACAATGTTGTCATTGAATAAATAATCAGTGCACATAGCACTTCTTGATCAATAATTATGGATCACTGCTCACAGTCAAACACCAACTAGGAAAGATCAGGGTGTTAGTCACACATATTCAATAAATACTTATTGAACAGCTAGTTTGAGAATGGCAATGATGTTTTTAAAATTTAATTATCAAACATTCAGTAACCATGTCAAAATATGATTATATCAAGTGTCCAGTGAGCTCATAGACATATCAAATTACTTTTTAAAAATAATAAATATGGCCCTCTAGCTCAGGGGTTAGAGCACTGGTCTTGTAAAATAATAAATTAACATCTGATAAATAAAAGACAAATTTAAGATTAGTTATCTTGTTTCACAGAAAATAAGCCAGATGAGATTTCAGGGAAGAAAACAAAAGCAAGAACTACGATGGCATTTAAAATTCTAAAACAGGTTAGAGAAAAGTCTCTGAGAATTGAGTTAAATTCCTGTTTTAGGAGGGAGTGCTTTAAATAATCCTTATTCTCCACCAGTGAACTTTAATGCAGACAAACATTGTGAGAAAGCATT
>PVHP010016768.1:0-35385 GCA_004024765.1 Zapus hudsonius | reverse complement strand
CCTCTGCCACAGCACTGCAAACAGCGGCAGGAAGGTGTGCCAAATACTGGCAAGGGGGAGCTGGCTTATAACCCCCATAAGCCCGCCCCAACAACACAGCTCTAGTGAGGTTCTAATTCCCGAATTGCCATCAGCTGAGGATCGATCTATCAGAACACATTCATTTGTTTGTGGGGGACACCTGGATCAAACCATGACAGAAGCTAAGCAGGGTCAGGCCTGGTTGGAACTTGGATGGGAGGAAGAGCATTTCCTGCTGTACTAAGCACATTGCACCAAGCACATAGACCCACACAGCATCAGGGTAGGCTGTAATAAGTACCCTGGCATGTCCCCAGCTCCCACCATTTAGTGGACTGCCTGAAGAAAGACTTGGTCCCTGAATTTCCCTAAACCAGCTTCCTCCCCTCAGGGCAACTTCCTCAGCAAATGTCGAATCCCCCTGCTCCAGCTCCGATTAACAGTGGTTCTATCTAACTACATCACAACCCAACATCCAGCTGTTCTGAGCCAGCTGCTCCTGAGACCCCTTCTTAGCAGCCTCTCTGGCATGCACAGGGCTATTTCAGAACCTGTTTTCTGGGACCCTGTGGGGGGGTCAGTTCAAATGCAGACAGAGAGTGGTGGTGTTGGGGTCACCAGGAACGCTCTCAGCCTGGAGACAGGGTATGGAGGGGAACTAGAAGGAGCTGGCTTCAAGCCTCAGTCATGCCACCTTAGGTGATTGGGCATGTCACTCTCTCTCTGGGCCCAAGTTTCTGCAGCTCCAGTGTGAGGCTACAAAGCCCACGGCAGTGGGTTCTGGAAATCTCCCAGGTTAAAAAGGACTCTAGAACTGTCCAAATTAATGACTCTGATTTCAGGGACAAGCCCTCTGAGGCACCAAGCTATGGCCGCATGCATTTCTTGGTGGCAATCACAAGAAAACTCGTGGCTAACATAATAGACCCAATTTCTGCCCAGAAGGCTGCTCAGAGCCCTGAGTATTCTGAAGAGACAGAAGTGAGGGAGTGATGGGAGCCACAAGCACTGGCCTGGACACCCAGCCTTGGGAATCTGGTATGACCATGAACACTGCAGCATCAGAGGGGATGACACGGACCTTGGGACATAAGGCCCCAGCTGAGGAATGGGAAGTGACGCTAGTCTTCTGTCCTAAGCTCCCTGTGAGGTTCTCAAGGAACACAGAATGGTTGACACAGAGCCTCCTGTGAGGCCAGTCAACAGGGGAGCTACAGTAGTCCTGAGTACAGAATGAATGAATGAATGAGTGAATGACTGTGTGATGAGTGGTTAGGGGGTGGAATGCGGAGTAACAAATGAGTGGGTAAATGAATGAATGATGATGATGAGTCAACGGGAGATTAAACAAATGAATTAAGATCAGACTGCAGGTAGACTGCCCTGCTGGTACCCACCTGGAGCAAGGGGGACTAGGCTGCTCAGGGCCCAGATGGCAAGAATCCATGGGAGACCCAAGACCCATCAAAATGACAAAAAGAGAAAGCCAAGTGCCTATCACTAGACAGATCCTCTCTATCACACCCACCAGAAAACATCACAGAAGTGGAGGATTAAATACGGTGCTGCTCTCACTGCTAGCCAGAGAATCTGTTCCGGGAAATGGTAGACACTGAGGAGACTCAAAACTCATCAAAGCAGAAAATAAGAGGCCAACTAGAGGTCATCACTAAAGGAGACTTCCAATGTGCCCTCCAAGGCTTTGTGGAAGGGGTGTTGGACAGAAAGAATGCAAGAGCCACAGGGTAGGAAGATGTACTGTGAGTTATTGTAACATACAGGAACTAACTGGTACATTCAATGACCCCATAGTGATTACTGTTTACCCTGCTGAGGAGGGCCCTCCGTGGGATAGGAGTGAGGGAGAGGAGACAAAAATAGGATGACAGGCTGGAGAAAAGGCTCAGCAGTTAAGGTGCTCGCCTACGAAGCCTGAGGACCCAGGTTTGATTCCCCAGTAACCAAATAAAGCCAGATGCTCAAAGTGGTGTATGTATCTGAAGTTCGTTTGCAGTGAACCATTCTGTCTTTGTGTCTCTCTTCCCTATGTCTCCCTCTCTTTGCAAATAAATAAATAAATTTAAAAATAAGATAACCTATTGGAAATGTGACCAATTTATAGTATGTTCATATATTAAAGATCCCAATAAAATTATTTTTTTTAATCTGAGTGTATGGATGAGTGAGAAAGTGACCAGTGAATAAATGAACAGATAAGACAGACTGGCAGTAAATATGCCACCTCGAGGTCCTCACCCCTGCACACACACCTGTAGCTGGATTCTGAGAGCCCGAATCCATAGTTCCCACTGCCCCCAAAGCCTCAGCACACGCACCATAACGTTCAGGCCCTGGTTGGTGGGCCCCTGGGCCACGATGTACTCAATGCCGGTCTCATAGACATCCATAGGTCTACGGTACTTGACTACGGTGCCAGCAATGTTGAAGTTCTTGGGGCTGTCCACCTTATAATTTCCATTGAAGAAATAGAAGCCAGCTTCATCTGCAAGAGCTGAAAAGACAAAACTACCCAGTCATGTGGCCAGGCCGACCAGGCAGGAGGGACAGAGGTACAGGAAAGAGCCAGAACCACCAGCCCAGGGAACAGGACCAGCCTCCCCTTCCCTCCCCCAAATGCTTCAAAGACAGGAAGCTTGATGTCACAGGGAATAAGACAGACACTCAGCCTGGGGCCAGCATGTGGCCCTGACCAGTGAAGGCTGAGGAGACACAAACACACTTTCCTATCAGCCTAAAATAAACAACTCCAGTCTGGGTGGCTGGAAGAGCTGGCAGAAATGCCTGGCCCTGCCCTTCTGGCTGTCTAAGCTGGGCCAAGGGGCTGCAAGGTGATGAATGCCACGGCCAAGTAGCCATCCTGGGTCAGGAGGGTCTGCAGCCTGTGGACAGCAGGTGCCAGCCAGGTATGGGACTGGGTGATTTAGCCTGGCTGTGCTATAGACATCATGCTGGACGAAGTTCTACCACCAGATCCCCCACCTGGACATGAGGAAGGGACCTCGGTGCCTCATCCAGGTTCTACAGTGACACTACAGTCTGGCCTGGCTGGTACTGTCTACGAGGCCTTTCCAGGGACCACCCTAAGCTAACCCATTGCTGTCTCAGTGTGAGCAAAGACAGCCCGTGGTCCGTTGGCATGACTTCACTGACTTTAATCAATCCCTCCACCCCAGTGGAGTGAGCAAGAGCGGGGCCTGGGCACACCATCACCCTCTCCCTAAGGCAATCAGGCTTGAACCAGCTGGAAGCTTGGGACAGGAAAGAATACCCACAATTCCCCAGAGGCCCATCCCCCCCCCCAGCCAAGCCACTGTAGGCCCAATGCTGGCTTGGATGCAGGTCCTCCCTGGAGCTGTGGAGGCTGAGCAGAGGCCCTTAGAGCCTCCAGCATTGGAGAAGGGAGGGAGGAGGCAGACTCAGCACTGGGGGACACTCTGTCTTCCAGAGGGTGTCCTTAAAGCCAGTTCCAGGAACTGGCTCGCCAGAGGAGAGAGTTTAGCTTCCAGAGTTCCTGATGCAATATGAACAGAGGAGCCGGGGCAATTAATTTATTATCAGACAGACGCAACAAGCAGGACATGTCTGCCTGAAAAATACACTTAACGTAATCACGTCAGAAAATATGGTCAAGTCCAAGCTCTGCTGGGGCCGGGTTGTCCTGGCTCAGCTTCCAGGTCTGTGTCCAGGGTTCAGCTCAAGGGGCCCACATCCAAAACCTGTTTCCTGACAGTGAGGGCCTTCCTTCCTGTGGCTTTCCCAGCTTTTCAGGCTGCCCTCGGTATTTCCAGCGTCTGCTTCAAGAATGAGTACTTTGCAGCCAGCTCAGAGAACACAGCGTTTCCTGGCCTCCCTGCAGCCCTAGCGAGTGAGCAGAGCAGGCGGGTGGCAGGGCCACCGGCCTGGCCAGAGGCCCGGCTCTCCACACTCAGCCCACAGAAGTCCCTAGCATGGTGGGATTGGGGCCAGCCATGTACAGACCTGCTGGGACTAGGCCCTCCGATGCCCTGAGGACTCGGCAAGGGGCTAGAGAGCTCAACCTTCGGACCTGTGGCATAGCCTTACTCTCCCTCTGGACCCCTAGTGTAGAGGTCTGACCCTCTCAGCTAGCTGAGGGAGGGGGTGCAATGTTGGGATGGCGACTGAGTCTATGTTGGAAAACTGCTCCCCAATATAGCCTGAGCCCCTGGCCTGACCACACAGGGCAGGGTTGAGAACAGAATGGTTCACAGGTACTAACACCTGCCTTCCTCAGCACAATGCCTCTGCCCCCAGGTCAGGCCAACTTTCCAGCTTGATACATAATCCATCCAAAGGTTGTCACCAAGACAGACCCTCATCACTTCTGCCACTGTTCAATAACCCCGGAATACTCAAGGTAGTAGCTTCATTCCAGAGCTCCATCTTCCCACTGGGCACTGGGCAGGGACAGAAGGACACTATAACTCCACCTGGACTCAAATCCTTCCTCCAGTGCTCATGACCTTGGATTGGCCTCCTACCTCCTCTCGGATCTACCTTGGTCCATCCCCTCCTAAGACTCACTCCTCACATCCCTGAAGGAACTCTCCTTCTGTCTCCCCAGCTTGGGTCAGGCTCTCTAGTGATGTCATACCCCCACCCCATGTCCAGCAGCTCTGAGGACAATGACCTTCCACACAGGGTGTGAATCTCACACACACTTGACTTTTGTCCCCTGGCCTGGCCCTTTCCCCAAGAAAGGGATCAAAGTTTAGGTACCCCTTCTGTACCCAAAAAATGCAATCCCCCAGTCCCATCTACATACCTAGCACATCAGCTGACTTCTTTCTCTCCACAATCTGGATGTCTCGGGCACCAGCTGGGATGTGGGTCACCAGGGAGTAACCTGGGGGCACAGGGATCTCAGTGAGCAAAGCCAGGGTAAGTGAGTCACAGTGAGAGCTGCCAATTCTCTACTGGAAAGACCTTTAGGTGGCAGCAATATCCGCTGAGCTTTAACTAGGTGAGAGGCTCCAACCTGGGGATTGTCCTACCCATAGGTGTGTGGGCTCACCTGGCTCTGCCGAAAAACCCATGCTGTCCCAGAGGCTGACTGTCACTTTGGGCCCTTGCTCAACATTCACCTTTCTCCACCAAGGCCTCGAGCATGTCTCATCCTGGTGCCTGCTCCAGCCCCTCCCAAGGGTCACTGTGGACCATGGGTATAGTAAACATACCAGAGTCTATAGATTTCAGTCATGCCCTGCCTTATCATTTGAGAGGCCTTGGGCAACCACTAGGCCCGGGCTCAGTTTCCTCATCTAGTCCCAGAGGCAGCGTGTCTCTAGGTAGACTAGCTACAGCCATATTAACACCCATTTTGTCACAGCACACACTGATTGTCAAGGCCTGCTGCATTCAAAGACATGGGTGAGAAAGCACAGAACAATCTGAAAATAGGGTCAGTTTTGAGGACTGATTTAGGCCTTGGCCAAGCACCTGGGTTGTAGGACGGCCCAATCAGCCAGCTGGGACCCCATCATCCAGGCCCTGGACCCATGGGTGGCAGCCACAGAGTCCTCACAACAAAAGAAGGACCAAGAAGGAGGCATGGGAAAGAGAAAAATAGACAGCAGTCAGCGGAAGAAGAAAGGGGTTTCAATAACCAAGGGTTTGTGAGGGGTTGTGTCTCCTGTTCTGGGTTCCTCATGGAAGACTGCAGAGTCTATATGTACCCACCAGGGCCAGAAGCCCCTGATCTCACCCTCACCTTAGAGGTAGGTCCCTGAAGAGCCAGAGCTGGTTGTCACAGGCAGGGACTCTGACAAATGCTTCACACCAGGCCCTCTGAGGGCTGGGAGTGAGGGGCTCTGATTTGCAATCCCAGCCTACTTATGTGGCGAAAACGGTTTTCAAGGGATTCCAGGAAAAGAGCAAGTAAAAGGCTCACAATAACTCTACCAAAGGACTGAGAAATAACTTCGTTTTGAATATGATTTATTTAACTATAGACACTTGTGTATTTTATATATACATCATATACTCTATTTTTTATTTTATTTTATTTTTCTCTTTGGGACAAAGTCTTGCTATGTAGCCTATCTAGCCTGGAACTTACTATGTAGAGTAGGTCAACCTTGAACTTGCAGTGCTCCTCCTGCCTTTACCTCCTAAATTCTGGGATTACAGGAGGGCATCATCATGCCCAACTCTGTGTGTATGTGTGTGTGGAGGGGTATATAAGGTGTCTGTGTGGTACATGTGCAGATGTCCATGCCCAGTGCACGTGTACATGGAACACAGGGTGTTTCTGCTATCACTCTCCCACCTTATGTCCTTGAGATGTTTAAGGAAATAAGGAATAAGAAAACAATTTCCTTATTTCTCACTGAGCCTGGAGCTAGTGCCCTGGTTTTGGTTAGATTAGGTGACTAATGAGCCTTAAGGACTCTCCCGTCTCCATCCCTCTCTGCATTAGGGTTATAGGCACACATGGTTACATCAGGCTCGTTATGTGGGTGCTGGAGATTGAACTCAGACCCTGGTGCTTACAAACACTCTTACTGTGTGAGCCAGTTTTTTAGGATGAGGAGGTAGTGTCTCACTCTAGCCCAAGCTGACCTAAAACATAACTCTCTAGGCCCAGGCTGACTTCAAACTCACAGCAACCCTCCTACCTTAGCCTCCTGAGTGCCAGGATTAAAGGCATGTGCCAGGGCTGGGGAGATGGCTCAGCGGTTAAGGCACTTGCCTCCAGTGCCTAAGGCCCCGTTTCAATTCCCCAGAACCCACATAAGCCATACCCAAAAGGTGGTGGCCCTGGTGTGCGCTCTCTCTCTCTCTCTCTCTCTCTCTCTCTCTCTCTCTCTCTCTCTCTCTCTCTGCTTGAAAATGAATAAATAAAATAAGATTTAAAAAGGCATGTGCCACATCATCCAGCCCCAGCACAGTTTTAATGTTTAAATCTACAAGTAGTTCACAAGATTCCCAAGCAACTAACACTTGCTTATTGTGACCTGGCCTTTGCCATTGCTAGTGAGCACAGTGTTAGGCTCAGTGGCTAGGAGGACAGACCCAAGGTTGGGCTACACAGGTTCAGACCCCACGAAGTCCCTGTGGCCATGGGACCTTAGGTCACTCTACCCCTCTGCTGTCTCTGCAGCTTTGGGTGGCAATAGTAGTACCTGCCTTGTGACAATGTCCCTAGGTGTGAATGAGTTCTTGTGGGCCAGACATGGCTCAGTGCCTAGCCCAGGAACTCCTCTCCCCACCCCAGAATTAACTGGGGTCATTTTCACATCATCCCCAGTCCCCCACAAGGAGTTCCACGGTCAGCCTTGCTGTAGCCCAAGGTGTCCAGCTATGTGCTCTGAGATTCATGACCTGGCCCCTGTCTCCCATCTCCATGCTAATCCAGCAGAAATCTAGGCAAGCAGGTTAGTGGAAGGAAGGGAGGGATAAGTAGATAGTCATGGTTTTGCTCCACCCCTCCCTTAGGAGGGCCCCCAAAATCTTTCTGCCCATCATGCCTAAGAGACACTCATGTGCAGAATTCACAGTCCATCCAGCTGCCATGCCCACACCTCCCTTTGCCAGTCTCTTCTCTAGATCCCTCATCCATGCCTTCCTCCTCAGCACCCCATACTAGAGTTCCAAGAGCCCACAATGACTTCATCACTTCATGATTATCCCTCATGGGGGGGTGACCATCTTCTTGGCCTTTTGGGCCCTCCAGCGGTCCCATCAGGAATGATGCTAGTCCTAACCCCCATCCCAGCCTCATCAGGAGACCTTGAGCAGATGTTCCCACATAGAGCCTCGATATTCCCATCTGTGAAGTGGGTTTCAAGTAGCCTTCTCTTCCCTACTCTGGAAGTTACAACAATTTAGTTCAGCCCCACACGCAGTTCTTGAGACAGCAGGAATGCATCCAGTTGAACACTTAGGTGTTAGAAGTGACATGCTTCCAAAACTATGAAGGCAGATCACATGCACAGACCATGGGGTCCATGAACACAGCTCTGAGGAGGGACGACCACTTCCCAAAAAGAGAGCCTAGAGATAGGCCCCAGAATCCAGCTGCCCTGAGACTCATGCCTCAGTTTCCCCATTTGAAAACCTGGCATTCGTATCTCCCCATAGGCTGCCTCAAGAGCTAAATGTGATCCCCATGCTAAGTGTCCTCTGGTATGTGGTGAAGACCCAAGAAAGAGCTGCTCCTTGCTTGCAGAACACCTGTCCAGCCCACATGGAGGATGAAGGAAGAGACAAGAGGAAGGAGCTGATAGGAGGCACCCCAAAGATGGAAGGCAGGGACAAACCCACCCAGGCTCCCAAGTCCGCCCTTACCCAGATGAGGGTTCCCCTTGCGGTAGTTGCCCGTCACGTGGGTGCAGCTGCTCCCATCGCCCTGGCAGACGCCGCACTTGTCCAGTGTGTGTGTAGAGAAGAGCACTCCGTCACAGCCTATGGGCTGTAAGAAGCAAGGAGAGACGGCTGCTGGGAGGGCGCTGTGGCCGCCCCGGGGTGCCACTGCCTCAGATAGGATGAGCAGGCAGGCGGCTAGCAGATTGAGAATAGCCATATTGTGCTACAACGTTTAACAACCTCACATTTTCCAGACACGCAAACCCCTCGCAGGTCGGTGACCTTGCAGGACGTGCCGTCGAGGGCGGGGACCATGAGCTGCCGCTGGCCGTCCACGGTGGTACAGTGCAAGTCGCACGGCTTGCTGGAGATGTGGACGTAGTCATCTGGGGGATAAGGCAAAAGGTCTCGGGGTGGGCAGAGATGCTGCTTCACCCCATCTGGCCAAGACAGCACCCTTCCCATTGCAAAGATGGGGAGACTGAGGCCTGAAAGGACCTGCCCGAAGTCTTGGCAGAAATGGAGCAGGATGTAGATGGTCTGGCCTAGTTCAAGCTCTGTGTTTCAACCTTGTGAGTGGGTGCCAATCCCGAGTCTCACACGGTGCCTTCCCCACTGCAGAAGGTCTGAGCACCCTGACTCCCAGCACTTCCCCAGGGGTGGGAAGAAGATAGCTCAGTTACACTGTGGCCTGAGCAACTGGTTTATTCTTTCCACAGGAGAGAGACAAAGAGAATGGAGAGAGAGAGAGCAAGGTCACATCACACCCTGGGTCCCCATGGGATCCTGGCCAACCCCCAGTTTGAGGTTGTCTAGGCTAGTTCCTGTCCAAGCTCCTGATAAGTGAGAGAATCCTGACCTTAGAGGGCAGGCCTACAAGAAACACAACCCTAAAATCTGTCCTGGGTGATACCATGAGTCATGGAGCTTAGGGGAGGAGACAGAACTCTGACTCTTCTGAAGACCTAGGGTCTACTCCCCTGGTCTTTGCAGCCAGCCACTTTGACAGGACCTCTGGTCCTCAGTTTCCCCACTTGCCTACCCATCAGGTTCAGTCCTGGATGCTGGAAGACCCACCCCGTTCACTCCCTCCCCAGCAACACAGCTCCCCAGACTCAAGTACCGGGGTACAGAGGCTTCCACTGGTAGGCCCGGCCATCATACACACGGGAGTTGAAGGAGACACACTGCTCCTCTCGGAAGCTCCTCCCATCCGGTGGACAGTCCTGGGAAGGGGAAGACAGGAAGGCTTCAGGAAGCAGCTGCAGCCAATTGCCCCTTGGGGACCAGTCTGTGGTGACCTGTAGTGCCTTCACCCCATCTCCCTCACTTTCCCAATCGGGAAGGGCAGTGCCTGTTCCTCCAACATGACTGGGTGCCAGCCTCTCTCATGCTCTGAACATAACCCTCCACCACCCTGGCCTTCTCTCCAGCCACATGACATGAGGAACAGGATGATCACAGCTCTATTTACTGGACTCGCATCCTCTGACAAACCCCTATCTACATGTGTGCACCTGTCACGGAGAGCCTGCCCCAGGGCCATGAACTGGGGGGACTCTTGAAGACCAGGATTGTCCGAGGTGCCTAGCTTAGTCATCCTGGGACCAAAACTCAGCTAGAGTCTGTCTGCCTCAGGAGTTCACGAATGTCCACTAAACCTTGGCAGTGTTATTCCAAAAAGGCAACTGGCCAGGGAACATGGGGGCAAATTGAAGCCACTCACCTCCCTGCAGCCCATAGTCCCCCACAAGTGCATGCACTCGTGTCTTAGATGCATGAAACAGAGACCCTAGCAGCTCTGCTCCCAGACCCAGGCAAGCCAGAGGAGGCTGAGAGAGCCAGGGTCTCCACCCCATACTTTTGCAGCCCTAGAACAGATATTTGGGTCCAACCTAACTTTGGTCCCATTGAACACAGTCCTCATGACTAGAGTCAATGTTTTTTTTCCACAGTCTCCCCGACATTGGGGCCCTGCTGAAGGAGGCTATCAAAGAAACACACATCGGGGCACCAAAGCACTAAGGCAAGAAAGGTCTGGGTCCATGGCCCAGTAGGACTGTCTCATAGGTGGGGACAGCAAGGCCTGTCAGCTGCATCAGAGCCTGGTGTGCGGATATCCCAGGGAAGGTGGGGCTTCAGACAGAGACCCCACACACCTCTAGGACACATTTGTAGTTCCAAGATAAGAGTGAGTCCACCCATCTTACCACACCCAGCATGCACAGGGGTGAGCCACGTAGTGGTCTGATGCTCAAAGGGCCTTAGTCTGAGCCTGGACATCAGCCAGGCTGTTCTGGACTCTTCCCCAAGGGAAAGGCTTAGCACAGGGTCCTGGGGTCCAGAAACCAGACTGAGGGCCTCAGGGTGGGGACCTGCTTTGGAAGGGGGGAGGCAGGTCAAGCTCACAGCCAGCTGGCCTCACCTGTACTCTGCAGAGCTGATACCGCTTGGATGTGCCCACACAGGTTCTGTTGCCTGCACCTGGGATAGACTTCCTCCTAGCGGAAAGACATGGCATTGGGCCAGGGCTTGAGCAGGGGTTTTAGGCCCTGACACCTGTTCCAGGATGCACAAGCTTCCAGAAGCCTCTCAGGCTCCCTGAGATGGTATCTGATTTACTTTGATATCCTCAGCACCACTTAGTATATGAACCACTAAGAGTAACAACCACTCTTACCACAGACCATGCTTCATTATGCTCTCCATAAGAGAACTGATGCTCATGGAGGTTAAGTGACTTGCCCAAGATCACATAGCTTAGACATAGCAAAGGCCAGAATCAAATCTTAACCACTGCATATGCAGCTCGGATCTCAGAAGACAAGACCAGAGGTTCTCGCCTCTAGATGCTAGAGCCCTAGAAATGGATTTTGATTTCCCATAAAAGGTTCTGGTAGCGGCTACAGGGGGTAAAGTGCTTGCCAAGCAAGCATGAAGATCCGAGCACCCTTGTGAAAGCTGGACACGGCAGCATGCTCTTATAATTTCAGCTCTGGAGAGGCAGACACAGGAGGATCCCTGGGCTTGCTGGCCAGCTAGCCTAGCCGGATCTCTGAGCTCTATGTTCAGTGGGAGACCCTGTCTCGAAAAACAGAAAACAACTAAGGAAGATACCTGCACACACACACACACACACACACACACACACACACACACACACACACACAAAGAGGGAAAAAAGGGGACTGGAGAGATGGCTCAGTAGTTAAAGCACATGAGGACTAGAGTTTGGATCCCCAGTGTAGGCCAACCTTATGTAAGAAGAACCTGTGCTATATTAAATGAAAGCCACCTCCCCCCACCCAGAGAGGGAAGCCACAGGCTAGGCTGCCTGCCACCGCCCTTGGCCACCTACATGTCCCCATGCCAGCCTTGGGGTCGGTGGTGCCAGCTTCTTACCTCTGCTGTAAGCAGTGTCGCTCCTGGGACATCACCCCGCCCCCACAGCTGCGGGAGCACGCCGTCCACTTGGTCCACTCCCCCCACCAGTAGGCAGTGGCATCGAAACCCCCTTCCAGGCTGTTGGATGTGGGGCTGTTGTCCTGAGTGGGAGTCCCCTAGATAGTGAGCGGAAAGATTAAGCACCCCAAAGGCAGGCCTGCCTCCCAAGCCCACGGGCATCACTATCGCCACCATCAGCCAGACAGGACCAGGAAGCCTTGCAAAGGGTGGGTTGATCAAACACTTGGCTTCTGGTCTCTCAGTGGCCTGGAAGGATCTCCATTGGTGCCAGGACTACAGGTAGCCGTTAGCCTTAAGATCCCAGGCTTGTCAAACTCCTTGGCCACACTTAACCAGGTTTGGTTTCTCCCACACAGCCTGAAATGCCTGCATCTGTAGTAGTCACCCCCTCCCTACCTCCTGTACACATGCCTCACTCCCCAGGTGCCTGGCCACATGCAGCTGCTCTCCTGCCAGCTGATCAGAGGTTTTGGAGTGACCAGAGCTCCAGGTCAAGGGTGGGTCTGACTAGCTCTGTTAACAAGCTCTTGGGAGCCGAGGGGAGCTTCAGAACCCCCCAGGACACATGCCCATCACCTGCCAGACAACCTCTCCAGTCAGCCCAGTTGAGATTGAGCTCTGCACCTGCCTGAGGGGCCAAGTGGGGACAATGACAATCTACTCACCAAAGCTTCAGTAGATGCTGTACCCCCCGTCACAAGTGCCATAGCCAGCAAGGACCAAGCCCAGTGTGAATGCTGCCACCTTCCATCCATTCTAGGAAGCAAGACCAACCGTCAGTAGTGGGACAGGCCTGAGGTTGGGGGCAAGCTTTCAAGATCCACCCATGCCCTAGGCAATGATCTTATCTGGAGTCCTGTGGTAGTGGCTTCAGTCTGGCAGGGACCAGGCTTAGCAATCAGCTCTGTGTATGATTACAGATGTCTGTCCAGGCTTAGGCACAGAGAACTGGTACCACCCTGGAGAACCACCCTTGATCTGAAGGCTTCTGCTAAGCTTTGTCATATAGCCAAGCCTTCTGGAGAACAGCAGTGACAAATAGGGCAGTTGGAGGCTCAGGCTGGTGGAGAGCTTGTCATGAAGATGGAAGAGGGAACCATGGGCCAGGCTCAGCCCATTACCTGGTCCAGAGCACCTTGGGAGTTTTATCTGCTTGGTGCTTGCTGGCCACCTGGGAGAATGACCTCTCCGTAGAGCACATGAGCTGCAGAAGTGGAGCCTATGTCCCTCCCTGCATTAGCTGTCCCCTGTCCCTATGACCTTCAAGGAATGGCAGTCCCTCCTGGCATCCAGCAATCTGGCACTCAGGTGAAGCTTAGCTCGGATAACTGCCCCTCCCTCTTGAGAGACATGGAACTGGGGGAGGGGTCAGGAAGAGGCAGTATCTAAGTGACCCAGAGCCATGTTGCTGACCCCTTCTAGACAAGCCAGTGCCTCCAATCCAAACACTCACCAGGGGTCACAAAGCACATCAAACCAAAGATTGTTTTTAGTCCTTTGAGCTCTCAGCCATGTCCCCCAAGCTTTAACACAGGCCCTGCTCTAGACAGAAAGACCAAGCTACTAGCCTTTATCCAAGGCTTGTCTCAGGTGAGGGTAGGTTGCCAGTAAGTAAGGAGGCGTTTTAGAAAACACCAAGCCCTGGACTGGAGAGACGGCTCAGCAGTAAAAGGCACTTGCTTGCAAAGTCTGATGACCCAGGTTTGATTCCCCAGTACCCACGTAAAGCCAGATGCACAAAGTGGTGCATGTGTCTGGAGTTTATTTGCAGTGGCAAGGGGTCCTAATACACCATTCTCTCTCTCTCTCTCTCTCTCTCTCTCTCTCTCTCTCTCTCTCTCTCTCTCTCTCCGTCTCTCTGTAAATCAATATTATTTTTTAAAAAGATAACACCAACCCAAAAGAGGAAAGCAAATTTGTTCAAAGCCACAGAGCAAAGCAGCCCATTAGCCCCCATACCCCAGAGGAAATTCAAGGACTTGTCCCTACATCTAATAATTCCAGGGGGAAAAGGCTGGAAATGGCCTGTATCTGTATAGCTCTTGAGCCAAACTGCCCGAGCTGTCCCCATGTCTCCCTCTCCAAGCACCTGCAGGTGTGTGGGAACAAGGCCAGCAATACCCTTGCACCCAGACAGACAACTCAGCTCTGCAATGTACACTCTGGAGTGGAAAGCCACAGTCTTTGAGACCCACCCCCATCCCACCAGCTGCCCACCACCTACCCCAGCCCAGCTGGCTGTTCCTTCTCTGCAGGTCTCCATCTGCACCTCCATTTTCACTCCAGCACAGAGCCCCCACCCCACTCAGTCCCATTGGCTTCAGCCCCTGTTGCCCGCTGAAGACAGGTGCCTAGCTGACCTCACACTTGGTTTTCATTAAAGCTCCCAGAAACCACTGGCTCCCAGTCAGGTCCAACTCAGGCAGGATCCATCACTCCCTGGGGTCCCAAACCTGGGACTAGCTAGCAAAAGAGACTTGCAGCTCAAGTAGCAGCTGAGGCTGGAGCCTTAGGGACACCCTATATTGTGCCCTACATGTCGGGAATACCCCTTCCCTACCTCCTTTGTGTTTGGATGGTTCCCCGTAGGGGTGGAACATACCCCAGTCCCATTCTGGGCAGCTGGCTGGCCTGGTGTGGGCTGCAATTCATGCCCCTAGGTTAGGGCATGGTGACCTACCTGGCCTGAGATCAGCAGGTTGTCCTCCCAGAAAAAGGGGTGAGAGCTGGCAGCCAGGTGTGCCTTAAGGGAGGCACTGTGCAGAGACGTGCAGGGCTCTGCCTCTCTCTCTCTCTCTCTCTCTCTCTCTCTCTCTCTCTCTCTCTCTCTCTCTCTCTCTCTCTCTCTCTCTCTCTCTCTCTCTCTGTCCCGCCTCCCCAGCCGCCTCTCTCTCCCACTTCAAAGAGCATCCAAAGGAGGGGGTTCCCGGGAGGGGGGCGTGCAGCCCAGTGGCGGCTCTGTGGCCACGACAGCCTTTATAGCTGTCAGGCAGACGGGGAGGAACTCACACTTCCCACCGGCCGCTCCCCCGCCCGCCAGCCCGCCCGCCCGCCGGCAGCCGGCCTGGCGCACACTTTAACCCGCTCAGCGCCTCTGGAGCCCAGCCAGCCAGGCCCAGCTGCCTGCTGGCTCCTGCCACCACAGTCCAGGAGCGGGAGGATGGCCTGCCGGGGTCCAGAGTAAGCGATGGACCAGCCGCTAGCCTGAGGTCACTATGGAGGTTGGCATTGGCAAAGCCCAGCCCTGGCCCTGCCTGTCTGATTTCTCTTTCCAGAGGGGCCCCGTCCCTGTTGCCCCTGGGAGTGGAGCTGGGAATCATGTGGTATCCAGGCTGATGACTTCTACACAGGAGGACACTATGGTCTGGAGGGTCCTTACATCTAGGCCACCCAGCCAGCCTCAGAAAGCAGACCTGAGCAGCTGAGAGACCGAGGAGGACTCAGTGATCAGCCAAGCCAAGGCTGCAAGGAGAGGACAATGTCCCCACGGCCTGCCTGCCGACGAGACGGCTAGGAGGGCCAGGGTGTGGGGAGAGGCAACGGGAATTCTGCAGATGTTCGGCACTGGTTTGGCTCTGCCCTGCACCAGCTGGGCAGCTGCTGGCAGGCAGGCCTGGGCTCCAAAGGGAGCAGGAGCAGGCTATGACTCCAGCCCTACCTGCAAAGCCTGGCAGATTATGGATGGTGGTGCATCTACCCTGGCACACTAAGCTCCCCAGAGCACTCCATCCCGAAAAGCAGAGGCACTTCCAAAGGGGAGACAGCAGAAGCTGTGCTAACATCTCCTAAAATTCCCCTGTCTCCACACCACGGATGTCACAGGCCCACAGGGGTGGTTAGAAGCCCTTCCTCCCTGATGGACCATAAGCTTCTTTAGGTGTCTCCTTGGGCTGCACCCTAGGGTCATACTGCTCTGTGACTGACCATCAGCCAGAGCTGTCAGGAAAGAGAAGTTGGTAATGACAGTGAAATTAACACAGGTCCCTGTCCCTGGTATTGAGTTCTTAACAAGTACCAAGCACTATGTGGTCAGTATCTTGGGTCTTTTCTTTGTTACCTGCACTTTACAGGCAGAGAACTGAGGTTGGGAGACAAGTGACCAGCCTAAGGTCACACACTGAGAAAGTAGCAGATCTGAGATGCAGCACTCTTCTCAGACTCTAGGGAGTCAGGTGTCACCCATCCCATATTCCGTGGTTGGGGCTGCGAGGCTGTTCAGTGTCCGTTCCCAGGCATTCTGACCCTCCCCCTGACCCTAATCAGGTCCACACTGCCCCCTGGGGCTGATGCGCTGAAGCGCAGGCATTCTGGAACCTGCATACACATGCACGCATGCGCGCGCGCACACAGCCCTCCTGGACACAGATCAGATCGCCCCTGGAAGCCTCTGCCACCGTTCTTCTCCTCCCCTCTGGCTGACCGCCAGGCCCTGCACACCTTGGCACATATCCGAGCCTTCTTGGCACTTCTGGCTACCACATATCCCAGTGCCAGGGTGACTAATGGTTTCCCCTGGGAGGG
This sequence comes from Zapus hudsonius, assembly GCA_004024765.1. Lineage (NCBI taxonomy): Eukaryota > Metazoa > Chordata > Mammalia > Rodentia > Dipodidae > Zapus > Zapus hudsonius. The sequence goes on along the minus strand of PVHP010016768.1, from coordinate 19,032 downwards.
ACCTCACAGCCAACCAGCATAACCACCCAACATCTTCTCTTAGCCTGGAAGATGCACAGGCTGCATCCTGGCCATCTGGGAGACAGGCCTGTGGGGCCAGCACTGCTGGCTTTGTGATTTCCACAGGTGGGTGACCCTCTAGGTCCTGGGTTCTTTCACCAGCCATGCCTCCACCCCACCTCCACCCCCAGTCCCCAGGAGCCCCCAGATTTGAGATGGTCAGGTAGTCACAACCAGCTTCCTGATCCATGATACCTTGGGGATTTTAGAAAGAGACATTCAAAGTTCCCCTAACTATCCCAAGTCCCTCCTCCATCCAGTGATGGCTGCTGGCTTCTGTCCTCAGAGGGGTCCTGGGCTCCTTGTGAGAGTGGATGTTTAACTTCAAGAGAATTGTGGCATTAAATAGCAAAAGAAAAAAAAAACAATATGAAAGGTCAGGAGAGACATTAGAGTGTGAAAGCTTTGTCCTGCTACATTAGCTACAAAATAAGCTAACAAAAGCAGCTTAAAGGAGAAAAGGCTTATTTGGGTTTACAGTTTGAAGGGATACACTCCATGATGTCAGGGAAGGCATGGTGGCGGGAGCTTGAGGCAGCAAGCTACTCACATTGCATCCACAGTCAGGAAGCAGAGAATGATGAATGCTGGTTCTCAGCTCACATTTGGTCTTTGTATGCAGTCTGGGACCCCAGCCCATAGAATGGTGCCACTACAGTTCAGGTTAGTGCCCTCATCTCCATTAACCTAGTCTTGACAATCCGTCATAGACACGCCCAGAGATTTGTCTCCCAGGTGATTCCAGCTCCTATCAAGTTGACAATATTAATCATCATACCTACCTTTGGAGTAAAGGACATTTTGTTGATTCCCATAAATTACCCCTCCACGTAAACCCAGGGAGTTACAGCCTCCGTGTAACTTCCTTTCCCCATCAAGTATCTGGGACCAGAGCTGAAATGCACTCACAGGAGAACCAATAACTCCAGACTATTGTCAAACTCCTGCTAGATCCCCTCAGAGACCCTCCTCCGCAACCTTCCCCACTTGCTCGTCTCCCCTCCCCCACTACAAGATACTTGTCTGAGGCTACTTCTTCTGGGAAGTCCCCCATGGCCCCGGCACTTGATGTAGCTGGTATGGCATCCTTGGCCTGCAGATGAGACACTTCAGATGCTCAAGGATGGACATTCTTGGATCACTGTCCCTTTCCCCCATTGCAGCCATGTGAGGGGGCTGCAGGATCCCGGGTGAACACAGCATGTCTTAAGCTAGATCACAGAACAAACTTGGGGGTCTGCTGTCTTCTTTCTCAGCCAAGAGTGATGGATTTTCTGTGAGGCCTATGCCTGGGGCCTGTGGATAGCTGAGACTGTTCAGGCCACAATGGTCTGAGAATCTACAAAAAAAAAAAAAAAAAAAAAAAAAAAAAGAGCCTCTTTTACCCCAAAATCTGATCAAGGACAGGGTTGGAAGTCCTGATGTGGGGGGTGAGGATGTAGCTCATCTAGTAGAGTACTGACCTTAGCATGAACAAAGTCCTAGGTTTGATTCCCAGTACCACATAAAACCAGGTGTGGTGGTGCACACCCATAATCCTAGCACTTTGGGAGGTAGTAGTAGAAGGATCAGAAGCTCAAAGCCATCCTTGGCCACATAGAGAGTTGGAGGCCAGCCTGGGCTACATAAGACTCTGTCTCAAAAGTAATGATGTGGCTGGAAGTAAGCTGCTGCCAGCACTCCAAGGACAGAAAGATGACTAGCTGGTCACCCATAGCCACAGATGGCAGAGGGTAGGAGTGGGGAATAGGGGTGGTGCTGAGTGTCTACTACTCCTGGGACTTCAGAGCCTACCCAGGGTCAGTCTGGCATAGCAACAAAGGTGAGTGACAGCCCCATGGGCCAGCAAAGGGTAGAAGGAAGATCCTTTGTGAAGGGTACCCTATGGCATCCCCTGTGCCACTGGTCCCATACCCAAGAGCTCTGAGGACATGTACAAGTGCCTGAGTCCACAGAAGAGACAGAGTCGTGGCTGCCACTGACCTGCGTGTGGCTGTCTCTTCTAAGCCACACTTAGTGAATGGCATTTGTCAGGCAGCATCCAGAGGTGTCACGATGGGAGAACAGGTAATGGCAAGGAATTCTAAATTAAAACCTCAGCCCTATAATCAGTGCCTATTGTGATGTGTATAGAATGAACAAGACAGCTCTTAACAGACAGCCGGCCTGCCCTGAGCCCTGCAGTCTTGTGCACCCTCTGGGGTTTATAGCAACCTCTCAGGTCTCACTCCAGAGGAGGAAGTGGAGACTCATGGTGTCCATTAGAGGGTCCAAGGTCCCAGCACTAGGAAGGGCTGGGGCTGCAGTTTGAAGCTGGAATGTCTTGAGCTACTCATATTTGTTGACAGCTCATGACAATATCTGATTACTGATCACAAGCCCTGCACTGCAGACAGGCAGAACCTTGAATGGCCGGCCAGCTGCTGGACCCCCAAGGATGGAGTTAGAGTATCAAAGCCTGCTTCCCTTCCCCCATTTGCTGGGGCGCAGGCTTCAGTAGACCCCCATATGAGAATCAGGGCATAAGGGCTTCTATGCTCCTGGGTGACCCACTGCTGTGAGTTAGGTATGCAAAATTTGGAGGACGCAAATATAGCAGCTGGTCCAGCTATCCTGGGCTGGGCAGACAGGCAGCTGTCCTGAGGCGAGTGCGTGGCATTCCATGCATGTCAGCACCTCTATAAAACTGACTGTTCCTGAGACCGAGGGGACCAGGGAAGGAGGAGCCATCAGGTCAGTCCTCCCTTATCCCTTTGTGGCCTAAGGACTGACCCTTGCTAGGGGCCCCGTTGGAACCATTGCCACCTGCTGGGCAGAGGAGGGATACCACTTGGGACCCAAGATCCAAGAGCCTACTAGGTCTTTCCAGGCTTATAGGATCAGAAGGAGCCTGGATGGCTGAGTAACTCTGAGCAAGAGAGACTCTCTCTTCCCTGGGTCTCATTCTCCTCCCTGGTAGATTGGAACAGGCAGAGGCTTGCACTCTGCTGGCTGCCAAGAGGTCCAGTGGTGTGTACTATGGAGAGCCCTTCGCAGGTGCCTAGCACGGGACAGGTCCCTGTGTGTATTAGTGGTTTTCAAAACTCACACATATACAGGGCCATGGGGGCTCACAGACAGTGAACAATGTGGTTCCTGGAGTCATGGAAGGCTGAAGTTACAGTATGAACAGGGCTGGTATCCTGCAGAAGGCTCATTAGAGGCCTGAAGTTGAGTGAGGGGAGGTCACAGCTTGTGGGGGGCACTATTGGACTGAAGCCCAGAGCAGGTGGGGGGGAGCTGGCAGGCAAGGACGGCAGGGACCAGGTAGAATTGGCTCCTGGCCTGGCCTGAGCCCAGGCCCTTTCTCCATATCTCTAGGGATAACAATATGCCCCAGCAACCTCCTACCATTTTTCACCCCACTTCACCCACTCCCAGCCCCCAGGCAAATGGCTTCCACTGCTCTGAGGAGAATCGAGGGTCATTTCAGTCCTGTTCAGAGCTGGACATCTTCCCCAGAGTCAGCTGGTCTATGGCCAGGCAGCCAGGCTGGGACAGGGGCCACACATGGCCGCCTCCTTAGAGGGTAGTTCACAGTCCAACCTTGGTGTGGGGGCTCCCAGCTGCCCAGACCTGTCTCCTTGCTTTGGGACATTCCCTCCTCAGCCCCCTTCCTCCTTAATGGCTACAACACATGTGCACCCCACTTCCTTCACCTCCCATCTCTCTCCCTTGCTCTTTCTCTGCCTTCCTGAAGCTCACAGCCTGGCTGTAGAGTTCACACCTGCAGCCCCCCACACACACACCCACACACGCTTATGCACATAACCAACTGTGGAATGTTTTCCTGCTCTTACTTGAGGTTTATGGCTCAGGGGGCTTGCTCTGCTTGCCACCTCCCCTAGCACCTGACATCTTGTCTGTTTCCTCTCCCATTTTCCACTCCTGCTGGGGACCAGGGTTGCAGATGAGGCTGGAGCTGAGCCAGAAATGAGGGCCAGAGGGATGAGAAGCCATGGACCATGAGGGACCCGACATGAGGAGCCCAGGGGTAATCATGAGCCCCCCCCCCACCGCACCACTCACACAGCAGGGACTGCTTTTCCCATTTGAGAAGGGAATCTGGCTGCTCAGAAGCCAGACTGAAACCAATCCCACTTCCCTGGATTTTCATTCATTCTTTTAACAGTCATTCATTCATCTGGTATTTGTTGAAGACTCACAAAGATGGGGGGGTGGCTATGGCAGGGAGCCAGATAGACAGACCCACTGCTTCAGACTCAACATCAGCATCTTCCCAGAGTGGTGAGGACAGGAGGGAAGGCTGTAGTGGGGGTAGGGGTGCAGGAGCCCCTTGGCTCTCGTCAGGAGTGCTGTCAGTCATGGAGGCCTTCCTCTCAGACAGGCTGTAAGTGAGCAAGGCATTAGAAGTACCATGTGCAGGGGAGGCTGGGAGGAGAAGCCATGTCTGAGAGGAGGAAGAATTTGGGTATGCAGGGGGCTGGGGCACACAGGTCAGAGCATAAATATGGATGGCTTGGGGATCTCTGTGAATGCCAAGGCTTCATTCAGGGAGCTGAGGGGACCTTGAAAAGGTCTTATGCAAAAGAATGACAGGACCAGATGTCTCGAACTGGAATTTCATTGGTAATAGCAGAAATGGGCTCCAGCCAACTTCAGACAAGGGGCTTCCAGAAAGGGACGTGGGAGCTGGCAGACAGAGAGAAGGTGGGGTAACCAGGCCTCGCACAGCAGGGAAGCCCTCAGAGGGGGACACTTGAACCTTCTGTCCCTTCACCCCAAGGTCCAAGACCTGGGAGGAGGCACCTGGGAAATACAACCCACCTAGCCACCAAACAGGCTGGCCAGGGGTACAGCACAGATGGGTCTCACAAGGCATTGTGTAGGTAAAGAAGCCTGACCAGAGGAGCGTAAGCTGCATGGGCCACTGTCAGATTCTTAAACAAATCCAGGATTGGACATAAATACCATAGGGGTGGCTACCTCTGACTGGAAAGGGTGTGAAGGGGCATCCCGGAGCCCTGAGGGTGATGCCAGCGTATGCACTTGCCAGAGCCCATCAGACTGCAGGGCTAAATCTGTGCTCGGTGACAGAATAAAAAAATCCGTAAAATCTGTTGTGCTGTTCATCAATCAATCCAAAGAGAGAGTCTGCCTGGGCAGTTCAGACCACACACTCATCACTCCTTGGCTGGGGGCTGAGGGACTCCTGCCAGACAGTTCCCCCAAGACTTCTTGCAACAAGAGAAAGGTAATTTCCCAAAGACTGGCCAAGGAGCTGTGGAAAGAGGAGGGGGAAAAAGCTGAGCGGGCAAACATCAGCCTTGTGCTTGGAAGAGGGTGGAGAGGGTCCTGTCAGGGAACCTAAGAAACAATGTAACCTAGCAGAGAAGCCTGTGGGTAAGAAGGGGGTTGTATATGTGATGGTGACAGGCCTACAGACCTGGCTAAGCTTTGGATTCTCTCCCTTCTTTTTATTTAAAAAAAAATTATTTGTTTAGTTGCAAGCTGGGAGAGGCAGAGAGAGAATAGGCACCCCAGGGCCTCCAGCTGCTGCAAACAAACTCCAGATGCATGTGCCACTTTGTGCATCTGGCTTTACATAGGTACTGGGGAATTGAACCCAGGTCATTAGACTTTGCAGGCAAGCGCCTTAACCTCAGCCATCTCCCCAGCCCCCTCCCTCATTTCTTCACCTGACTCAAGTAGTAGCACCACCACCCCCAGTCGGCTCATCCTGAGAAAATGGACCGGGACACAAAATGACTGGAAGTTGGGGGTGGCACTTGGAGGGACTTTCCTCCAAGAGCGTTGCTTCAGGGAAAGGCACTACAGCCTTCTTGAGTCAACTCCTCTGACATCTCAAAAAAAAATCAGAAGCAAGTGCTGACCATGTGGTACATCAGCTGTTGATTTCTGTCCATGTGTCACTGGACACATGTTGGCTCAGGGCACATAAGCCCTCCTTCTGCCACAGTTACCGTCGGGGCTGCTGGAGGAGTAGCACACCCTCGGTGTCTTCTACCCTGGGGACCAAAGAGACCCATACCCCATTCTCCCCAGCCAGTGACTTCCTCCTGGTCCATGGGGACAGTTGTGGCCAAACTGTTTCTGCCTACGCTCAGCAGCCTGGCCTTTCTCCCCACGGTCAGCGTGGCTGCCAAGAGGCGCTTCCACATGGAGGCCATGGTCTACCTCTTCACCATGTTCTTCGTGGCGGTAAGTGCAGAGCCTGGGAAGAGGTTCCCCACAGGGAGGGTGTCCCCATCGCTGTCCTGTGTCAGGTAATGAAGACACAGAAAGAGAAAGAAGCCAGGCAAGGGTTTGGAGACTAGAAAGAAAGGATTGCTAGAGCCCCCCCACCCTCTGCACCTCAGTTTCTCCCTCTATGTCAGGAAGTTTGAGGGTATGATTGACACACGTGAGTGAGGCCAAGGTCATGATGGTACCATCCATGTCTGGTAGCTGAGGACAAACCTTGCAGGCGGCCCCTCCTCTCCCGCTGCTGGCCTGACACTCTTGCCTCCCTTCCTCCCTCCCTCCCTCCTTCCCTCCCTCCCAGCTATGCTCCCAGAGCCACTGAGCCAGTGTGGACAGTGAGCTGGCCTAGCCTGGGGTCAGTGGTTCAGCAAGGGCTGAGCTGATCTAGATGGCCTACCCCCTACTCGCAGCTGGCTCTCCCCCACTCCTCTCCTCCATTTCCAGGTAGATGTCCTGGGCGGTCTTCTGACTTTCAGGGAAAAGTCTAGCACCTGGCCAATCTCTCTCTCTCTCTCTCTCTCTCTCTCTCTCTCTCTCTCTCTCTCTCTCTCTCTCTCTCTCTCTCTCCTTTTCCTTTTTTTTAAGGCACACCAAGGCCTCCAACTACTACAAATGAACTCCAGATGCCTGAGTCACTATGTGCATTTGGCTTTACGTGGGCACTGGGGAGTCCAAACCAGGGTCTTGTGCTTTGCAGGCAAGCGTCTTAACTGCTGAGCCAATTCTCCAGCCTTTTTTTCCCCCAGGTTAATCTGGAATTTACTCTATAGCTCCAGGCTGGCCTCGTGTACCACCATGCCCAGCTCTGGCCAGCTTTTCTGAGGTCCTGTGTCTGGACCTCTGTCTCTTCTCACCCTCCAACCCCTGCTGTATAGTTCTGTCTCCCTTGCTTCTTTCACTGGTTCTGTGTTCAGTTTTCTTTCTGCTTCTCTCTCTCTGTCTCTCTCTCTGTGTCTCTCTGTGTCTCTCTCTGTCTCTGTCTCTCTCTGTCTCTCTCTCTCTCTCTCTTCCTTCTCTCTGTCTATGCCTGGCTTTCTTGATTCTGGAATACCTCCATTTAACTCCTTCTTCTAGACCCTGGTCTAGCCTTCTCTAGTTATTCTCCTGACCCTCTGTGTATCTCTTAATGAAAATTTTTATTTGTTTATTTATTTATTTATTTGTGAGCAGAGAAAGAGAAAGAGGATGGGCATATAAGTGGCTGCTTGCTACTGCACACAAACTCCAGATGTGTGTGCCACTTTGTACATCTGACTTTATGTGGGTACTGAGGGAATCAAACCTGGGCAGCAGCTTTGCCAGTAAGTACCCTTAACGACTGAGCTCTCCTCAGCCCCTCTCTGTGTATCACTTGCTTTATCTACCTGTCCTTCCAGCTTGTTTCTATCCATCATCAATCTCTGCCTAATCGATCTTCTATATCTGCCCCATTTGTGTATCTCTTAGTGCTTTATCTATCATGTATCTGTCCATCCATTTATCTATCACCTATTCATCTATCTGCTGTCTCTGCTCTATTTTCAATATCAATTAATTAATCAATATCTATTGCCACCTGATCTATTATCTATTCATCAATTTCTCACCCATTCATCTATCCTCCTTCTCTACTCTCTTCATCGACCTTGTCTATCATCAAACTGGTCATCTATCTCTTTCCATCCATCTAACGATTTCTTCTCTATCTTTAGCTGCTGAGTCATTTCTCTAGTTCGTCTCTCTGTCTCAAGGCCCTCCTATCATCCTGCCTCTAAGTCCCTCTTAATTTCTGGAAAATGTTCCCCATGTAACTCATTATTCTTTTATTTTATTATTATTCTTGTAGACCTTGGTCTAGCCTTGCTCTAGTTTCTTCTTCTGATACCAAGGGTCTCTCTCTCTCTCTCTCTCTCTCTCTCTCTCTCTCTCTCTCTCTCTCTCTCTCTCACACACACACACACACTTTCCTATGATCTTCTTTGGTCCTCTGCCATCATACCCATCCCATACTGGTCTACATTGTGTGTGACGTGTACACTGCATGTGACGTACACATTGGCACTCACTCTGGGGTGGCAAACAGTCTGCCAGTATCTTCCCCAGAGCACAGTCAAACCTATGAAAAATGGCATCCTGTGCCCAGATCAACCTCTTCTTGGTCTTAGTGGACAAGAGTGCGGAGTGCACGAGTCTGCCTGCATATCCTTGAGTGGAAGAAACTGTGAGCACACATGTGTTCACATGCCACACTGCATCCTGAGTGACCAGATGTGACCTGAAAACAGTGGGAGAAGCCACCAGTGTATGTGAGCTGCAGGTGATGGGGGAGGGGTCAGCACATATCCACCTCCTGGTTGGGGGGGGTAGGAAATGGATGCCCTGGGGCTCTGAGTCCACTTGCAGGTAAGGGAGACATCAGGCCATTCACAGAGTCAGCATCCTGGCAGGGAAGAATGTTTCTTGCTCTCTGACTCATTGAGCCTTATGTGGCAATTCTAATTTGATAGAGGAAGAAACTGAGTCACCAGCATCACTGTGAGCACCATCTTGAGCCCATAGACCATCTAAAACATTGCACCACGAGCACTTGCTCTTCATTCGGACTTGGCCAGGGCCAGGGAGCCCATTTCCAGAACTCAGACATGGCTTCAGGTACAGGGAAAGAAACTGGGGTCTCATCTCAAGGCTCATGTTAGATGCGGCCCAGCAAACCACAGGCCTCAGTCAGGCCACCCTTCCCTACCTAGATCTGAGTTGGCCCTCAGCTGCCTCTGTGGTTGGCCTCAGAGACCCACCCAGCCCCACCCCACTGCTCACAGAATGGCAGGGGCAGCTGTCTCCTGTGACAAATGTCCTCCACCTCAAAGCCACAGTGTGTACCTCCCAAAGTTCTGCCTTCCACATGCCTCCTCCCCCGTTCTGACCAAGGCACTTGGTAACAATGACTGTTTGTGTGGGACACCATTAAGTTTACCATCAGGGACCCCTCACAAGCCCTTTAAAACAGATGTTCTTGTCCCCAGCAGTCAGGGATCTGCTAGGCTGACAGCAAAGGCAAAGGTCCTGCCACACCCACCCAGGCCCCATGGAGCCCCAGCTGAGCCAAGTCGTGAACCTCAGGGGAGGGAGGGTTCCCATCACTGTCCTGACCCCCTCCTGCTTGGGCAGGTGATACCAGTGGGAAGTCCACAGACAGTGGTCACATGTCAGGAGACCCTAGGGCCTGTGGGAGAGGCTCTCCTGGCCTGGGGACTGCCAGCTTCCCTCTTGCTCTAAACCCTGCCCCCACAAGCAAGAGCTCTATACTGGGAGATGACCTTGTAGCTAAGACAGACAGCCTTCTAGCTTCTCATGGGAGAGAACACATTTCCCAGAATGCCACAGTGATTAAGTCTTAACCATTCTCAGGGATCTACGCTATGAAAGGGAGGTACCAAGACAGCATTTCTGGGAGTAGGTAGCTAGCAGTGTGTCCTATAAGCCAGGAGAACATCCCAATACCTTCATCTCCTCCCTTTTCCATTTGAACAGCACGATGGAGCCCCACCTAAAGCTTCTCGTTCCCTGAACTAAGCAGTCATACCCCACACCTGGGTGCCCTCCTCTTTGCCAACGGCACTTCAAATAAGTTCAAGGGGCTGGGGAGATGGTTCGGTGGATAAGGGGTGTGCCGCCAAAGTATGAGGACCAAACTGAGATCTTAGCACCCATGTAAATGCTGGGTGGGCATGGTGGCTGTCTGCAATCCTAGCACTTGGGGCACATTGATCCCTGGGGCAAGATGGCCAACTAGACTAGCCAAATCAGCAGTCAGAGAGCTCTGGGCTCATGTGAGAGAACTTGCATCAGCAAATAAGATGGAGAGCAATTGAGGAAGAAACTGACACCAACCTCTGTCCTACACATGTGCACACACACGTCTGCGCGCGCGCGCGCGCGCACACACACACACACACGTACGCACGCAGGCACCCACTTCAGCCCCAAAGCTCAGTGCAATTCTGTGGGGGGCAGAGAAGCCAGACCACCTCCTCTCTTTCCCGAAACACTGGATCTCTACTAATACCTCTGCATTCATCACCTTAATGATAATTAACAGCCCCAGTACAACTGCAACCCGCAGGATCGCTCCAAATCTCCAGATCGCCCTCACTTGCCTGACTCCCACATTACCCAGGGCCCCTGTTCCTGGTGGCATCCCTGCCGCCTCCAGACGCTACTCCAGCTGTTTTCCACACTCTTGCTCCCCCCTGCTGAGCTGGGCTTACCAAGAGGCTATTGTGCTGGCTCCCAGCTCCTGGGCTTGTTTATGCAGGTTGCACTTGTCAAAATAATTATGTCATGTAATTAAATATTACTTAAAATGATGAAATGTGGATGCAAAAAAAAGAGAGCTTTTTTTGCAAAAAATAAGTTGACTCCTTGGAAAATACTTCGTATAACCTTTTGCTTTGAAGCTTCCTCCTTCACTATGTATTGGGGAGACCAGTGTGAGTCTAAGAGAGATGAAAAGGGGGGTTGCTTGGGTGGGTCCCTGCTTGGAGAAGTCTAAGGTCTATCTCTCCTTCCTTCCTCTCTTCCTTCCTTCCTTCCTTTCTTTCTTTCTTTCCTTGTTTTTGGTTTTCATGGTAGAGTCTCACTCTAGCCTAGGCTGACAAATCGCTCTGTAACTCAGGCTGGCCTTGAACTCACCATGATCTTCCTCCCTCACTCTTCAGTGCTGGGATTAAAGGTGTGACTCACCACTCCAACTCTGACTCCTCTTGAAAGAGAGAGAAACCCAAAGCTGTAGACCATTGGTTCTCAAAGTGCCCATCACCTGCCTAGGGATCTGCTGAAAAGGCACATCTTTCCCCAACCTCTGACCTCTGAAGTCAGCAGCTCTTGGGTGGGTCTCAGCAGCCTCTATTCAAAGGAGCCCATGACAGTCTGAGAACACTGCCCGATGCAGACCAGTCACCACAGATATAATGTTGGGGGTTGGGGGATGGAGAGAAGGTCGCAGACCCTAGGGTGGTACTCAATGAAAAGACTGTGTCTTTATCCCCAAAGACTGATGAGTGAATACGCATCACTGCAATAAGCCCAGGGACTTCTAGAAGCTGTGTGTGGATGGTGTTCTAGCTCCTCCCCAGCAGGCTTCATCTGAGTGACCCCAAGCCTGGGTAAGAGGGTCTGCTTTCCTTAGTACTCCCAGACCCACAAAACACAATGAAGGGGAGCACCCCATGATGCCCCCTTGTTAAGACAAGGACACTAAGCCATGAAGGTCTCATGGCCAGTGGGCTGGGACCAGTCCTCCCTGCCTGCTGACCACTCATGGCTTTCCCTGGCAGCTCTACCACGCCTGTGAAGGCCCCGGCCTGTCTATGCTCTGCTTTATGCGCCGTGACATCCTGGAGTACTTCAGCATCTACGGGACCGCACTGAGCATGTGGGTCTCCCTCATGGGTGAGTGGCCAAGCCTGCCCTCGGTGGGAGCCATCCCCGCTACCTGCTAACACCCAGCCCATCTCTGAGGCCCGCTCTCTCCTTTCCACATCTCAAAGCCATCAGACCTAATCTATGAAAAGTGCAGGTGCTTCCTAAACACTAGCTTTCTCACTTTGGGATCCTTAAGGGACTCGTGTAACTAATGCTTGTTGTGACAGATGTAAAGAGCGGAGTTCCTTAAAGGAAAGGGTGACTGTGCACCCTCCTTGCTCTTCCCTGAGACAAGACCACCACTGCTCTCTCATTCAGGGGTTCAGACTCCCAGTATGGCCTCGAGGCTCATAGGAACAGTTGCTCTCATGGGTCATTTTCAGCTCCAGGTTTTAGGAAGATAGGGCCATTCAAAAACCTAAACTTCAGTCTGGATGTAGAATGCATACCTAGAGTTCAATAGGCCTGAGGTTCCATTCTCAGCACTGCAAAAATGAGAAGGGAGGAAGGGAGGGAGGGAGGGAGGAAGGAAGGAAGGAAGGAAGGAAGGAAGGAAGGAAGGAAGGAAGGAAGGAAGGAAGGAAGGAAGGAAGGAAGGAAGGAAAGAAGAAAAGAACTCAATTTTGGCCTGTGTACCTAGTCCTATGTACTACTCATGACTTCCCTTGCATTTCCTCATCCAGACCCCACATTCCCAAGGAACACCATCATTCAATTCATACACATGGGTCTTCTATGGAAATGGGGCACCATGAGTCTTGTCCCAGAGAAAGCATCTCCCGTTTCTCCCAAAGCTGGCTAGATTCAGACCTCTCAGGCTGGGCCTCAGGGTCTCATTGGCTGAAGAAACACCCCAGTGAGCCCCTGAGGGTAGAGGCACTGACAGAATGGGGACAGAGACTGTTCACCACCCCCATGTATCTCCCCAGCCCTGGCTGACTTCGATGAACCCCAGAGGTCAACGTTCGTGATGCTCGGCGTCCTGACCATTGCTGTGAGGACCTACCATGATCGCTGGGGCTATGGGGTGTACTCGGGCCCCGTGGGCACAGCCGTCATCATCATTGCGGTCAAGTGGGTGCGTACTGTGTGGGGGGGGGATGGGGGCTCAGTTGCTCCTGCCCCAGGGTCTCTATACCACCTACCTTCACAGGGCCGGACATGGGAATTCAGCACAAACTGGCCGTGCATCCTGATGACTTATCGGTCAATAATTCCTAATGCTGGGAAGGCCAAGTCTCCTTTCCTGTCAGCCTCTGCTCCCAGCACATTGGCTCAGTGCAGGCATGGAGCCTGGCTTCTAATGTGTCCAAAGATGAGGGACCTTCATCATCACCATCAGTAGTATAAGGAAAGAAATTGGTTGCTGAGCAATGCAGTGCCAGCTTGGGCAATGCCTGGGGTGATCTGGGGAGTCTTCCTGGAAGGAGTGAGACTTGGCCTTGGTTCTAACAAGAAAGGGGGTGTGGAATGAGGAGGAAGAAGCCTGAGTCAGAGTTTAGGATACACTGAGGGGTGGCTCACCCTGCCTTCCACACTCCTGCCCCTCTCTGGTACAAAGGCCCTCCTGGCTGCAAGGCCTGGAAGCTCCACCTAAGTTGGCCAATGTGAATGAGGGACATGATGGCTGGATAGGTCCAGAGGCAACTTCTGGGACCCACCCACAGAGAGCAGGTGGAACCCCGAACCCAGACCTGGAAAATCCACGGGCTTCAGACCAGGCAGGCAATATTGCAGGCTTCGAGTTTACAACCTTCTGCTGCCTACTGACCCTTGTGCAGTACCACACGGAATCTTGGGGGTCCCCTAAGCTTGTTGCCCCAATTGGGCAAGACAGGCTGTGCAGCAGGGGTCACCTACCCATCCACAGCTACAGGAGGGCAGGTAAAGTCCTAGTGACAGACTAACCATGTCTTGGTGGGCTCCAAGGATACCAGGGTTTATTTTGCCACTTGGTTAAGGATAAACCAAGACAAAGAGGGGTCAGCATCAGACCCCCTTCCTCAGCAGGGGAAGCTGGATGTGACTTTTGGGGAGGAGACAGGGAACCTCTTTCTCTCTCCAATTTGGGGAGGCAAAGCTGGTTCTGGATGACCGGGAGGCCAGAACTGCCTTATGGTGAGGTGTTGGGGTCCTGAGGTTAATTAATACTCTGGAATGCATAAACACAGAGGCTTCGCCTGATAACGACCTCCTTGCCCTGCCTGCTGGTCACTCCCCTACTACTCTTGGCCAGAACTGGATCTGACTGGATTTTAATTAGCTAGGATAGTGCACACTCCCCACTGTCCCCGCTGAGTGCTAGGAGGCTTCCCAGGTCCTTGGTGGGGGCAAGAATTATAACCACTCGTATCTGGAGTACAGATCATGTCCCCTAGGCCACCAGACAGAAAGGTCATTTTGAGTTTATAAGGTCAGTTACTTCTTGCAATGGAGGTAGTTTCCCTGCTGAGGAAAATCTCCCTCTTTTGAGGAGAAAGTCTGGAAACAACCCTGGGGGAACAGAAACTTTGAAGTGTTCATTCACTATTAATCTCCATGCGGTTCCTCTCTGGCTGGGAGATGGTACAAAGATGGCCGGTCATATTCCAAAGAGGCAGCAGGGAAGTGGGGATCCAGGGCTAAGTGGCCTAGAGGACCCCATCATCAAGGCAAGAACCTCTGCCAGTGCTGTCTTTTTTTTTCAAGGTAGGGTCTTTCTCTAGTCCAGGCTGACCTGGAATTCACTGTGTAGTCTCAGGGTGGCCTGGAACTCATAGCGATCTTCCTAACTCTACCTCCTAAGTGCTGGGATTAAAGGCATTCACCAGCATGCCCAACCCAGTCCTGTCTTTTTAAATATATATATATATATATATATATATATATATATATATATATATATATATATATATATATATTATTTATTTATTTATTTGAAAGCAGAGAGAGCTAGAAGAGAGACAGAGAGAGAATGGGTGGGCCAAGGCCTCCAGCCACTACAAACAAGCTCCACATGCATTTGCTACTTTGTGCATCTGGCTTTATGTGGGTACTGGGGACTAAAACCTGCATCACTAGCCTTTGCAGTCAAGCGCCTTAACTGCTGAGCTATCTCTCCAGCCCTAGACATTTTTTTATTTATTTGTGAAAGATAGAGAGAAAGAGAGAGAGAATAGACATGCCAGGGGGTCTTATCACTGCAAGTGAACTTCATATACATGTGCCACTTAATGCATCTGGCTTCACGTGGGTACTGGAAAATCAAACCCCATTTTTTTTGCAAGCTGACAAAACCATCTCTCCAGCCCTGCAAGTCCTGTTTGAGGGGCCCAGGCCCTAGAGAACTGATTGAGTTGCCCAGACATATGGGGGTCTTCTCTCCCACCTGAGGATGGCAGGGGACAGGGTGTTTGGGCCATGTCCAATCAGAGGAGCCCTTCCCCGTGCTATTCCCTAAGAACCTTGCTGTTCCCACTCTGTCCCTGCAGCTGCAGAAGATGAAGGAGAAGAAGGGTCTGTACCCCGACAAGAGCATCTATACCCAGCAGATAGGCCCTGGTTTCTGCTTTGGGGCACTGGCCATGATGTTACGCTTCTTTTTTGAGGTACTAAATCTGGGGTGGGGAAGGGACCCAGCCCGCTACAACTCTCTGAGCACAGCCCTGCTTAGAGGGAAGGATAGAAGGGGGTACTTTCCCTGGGAGGGTCCAGTCCAATGGTTGGAGTTGGGGTGGTGGGTTCAGGTCCTGCCTTCATGGAGCCTATATCCCAGATAGCAAACAGGCTGGAAGAGGCTCAGGAACTGGTGCCAGAACCTGAGGGAGGGGTGGGAAGAGGTGGAGGATAAAGAAAGACAAGGAATCTTCTTTCAGGACCTTGTGGGCCATGAGGCAGGTAATGGTATGAGCAGAGAGGTTTGACAGGCCTTAAAAAGAAAAGGATTAGCCCGGGCATGGTGGTGCATGCCTTTAGTCCCAGCACTCGGGAGGCAGAGGTAGGAGGATCACCATGAGTTCAAGGCCACCCTGAGACTACGTAGTGAAATCCAGGTCAGCCTGGACTAGAGTGAGACCTTATCTCGAAAAACCAAAAAAAAAAAAAAAAAAAAAAAAAAAGGAAAAGGTCTTGGGAGAGACTCAGACCATAGACTGACTTACCTCCTTCTGCAGGAATGGGATTACACCTATGTCCACAGCTTCTACCACTGTGCCCTGGCCATGTCCTTTGTCCTGCTGCTGCCCAAGGTCAACAAGAAGGCCGGAAATGCAGGGGCTCCAGCCAAGCTGAACTTCTCCACACTGTGCTGCACTTGTATCTGACCATGTTCCCCCACATCCAAGCCCCCACCCTCCTCTCTGGTAGTGAGAGCCCTGTAGTCTCTCCCAGGATTCTTCCTGCCCTTCCCCACCTCGGATGTCCAGGAAAAATGGTCTCTTCTGTACCCTGAGGGACAGATGAGGGGCCCACCACACTCTGCTGAGTTTCTTGGGAACTCACTGTGTATTACTGACAGGCTGCTTAACTCCAAGTCCATAGATAAAAGAATTTTCTCCTCTAAGGCCTCATAGCCCTAGGTGTGCCTGACAGAGCCTTAGGGCCAGCATCCGCCCTCTCTCTTTGCCCATGGTCAGCTGTTACCCAGAAGTCCCAGCTCAGCTCCACCCCAGCAAGGGCCACCTATGATACCCCCAGTGACCCTGCCTACCATCCATGTTTGTTCTCTCTTGGAAACTGTCCCCTTCCCAGCTCTGAAAGACCCTGTTTAGGAAGCTGTGATCAGAGAGGGGCCAGCTCTGTCCTGGACCCAAATCTTCTCCTGCCGTGGCTCCTTCCCTTTAGCGGGGTCTTAGACCAAGCTGTTTCTGCATGCAGTTCATTAACCTTACATAACACTTCATGTCTCTTCATTCCTAGAACAAGTCCATCTGCAGTGTCACAGTTCCCCTCCTGGGGGACTGCCCAAGCTCAGTGTAAACAGCTGTGTCAAGGCCAGGTGCCCGTGGGTGCAATACTGAGCCCCAGGGTATCGAGTGGGAGCTACTTGGTGTGCTCTGCACTAGTCTGAAGCCTGTGACAGGGTCCTGTGGGAAAGGTGGGTGCAGTGCCCTTGGGCCAGGGCTCCCTGGTTCTCTGCCATGCCCTGGGTGGTCCTGTCTGCGACAGTCTGTGGGGGTGGTGGCCACAGCAGCAGCTCCCAGACATCACCTCACAAACCTAAGCCTCCCCTTAGTTCCCAGCCACCTCCTTCTCTGGTGACCCAAGTCCTGTCTGTAGGCAGGAAGTTACCTATACCTGTCTGGGACTTATTTGTGTTTCCAGATGGCAGCACTTACTTATGATGGAGCAGTTAGCCATGTCCACACCCCACACAGTGGGACAGCTGGCAGATTGTCCTGAAGTCACCTCCTGTATATCCCAAGGACGTCAACTTGAGGACTCAGTGGTCCTCTCAACCCTCCCCTGCACTCAGCTGGCCCCTCAGCCTGGCTTCCCATGTGCCAAGCTCTGTGACCACTCAGAAGTCCCCTATGTCTCCGGTGTCCCCGTCTGCCCCTTTTCCTGCCTGTATCTCTGAGCCCTGGTACCAGGCAGAGGCCACACACAGGCCTCAAACCTTTCTGACTCCAGAGCCTTTTAATGATAGAGAAGTCCACAGCACCACAGGATGCCCCAAAATGTTCAGGCCTGATTTATCAGATAAGGAAGCTGAGGTCCTACTGACTCAGAGGCCATACAGAAAGGGAGCAGAACATGTCCTTCAAGGCGTCAAGGACACAGAGACACAACCCCACCCCCCTCCACATGCCCTGATGTGGGGAGGGGCACCACACATCTCAGCCAGTCTTCAGTTACGCATGTTGCACACACAGGCACAAAACACACAGAAACATATGCACACTCGCTTACACATACACCCTGTGCACACACATCATACATGCTTCCAACACCATGGAGACACAGGATGTCCTAGACACGTCTTCCCTCTGAGCCATCTCGACTTCCAGAGGGCAGACAGCTGGGTCAATGCTGGCCAACAGATGAGAAGCAGAGACAGAACCAGACAAGGTGGGGCAACCGGGGTCGCTAGAAACAGGTGTGCAGAGTGGTCCTGGCCCACGGCATCTCTTCCTTCTCTCCTCTCTGTCCATTCCTATCTGCAGCAAGCAGCCCAGCTTCTCTAGCTCCAGACCTCCTGGGGAATTGGAGGCAGCAGGATGCTTCTGAGCAGGGAGGGGCTGCAGGCCGCCCAGCCATGAGGGCCACACCGACAGGCTCTCCACAGTGGCAGTGCTGATTTATGAAGGCCTTCTGGGCACCCAGCCAAGTCTGTAAGTCACGGACAATTAGGAGGCGTGCTCCAGCTCTTACCCAGCCGCCATGGCCCGTGCCTGGCCACTGGGGCTTCAGACACAGCTTCACCTGCATCAGCAGCTTGGCTCTAATGGCTGCTCTTTGGGGGCCCAGGGCACTGCCCAGTTTATGGAGAAGGATGCTGAGGACCAAGGACAGTGGTGGTTGTGCTGGTGATGGTGCCCGGGACTTTGCCAATTACTCTAGCTATGTCCTCCTCTGGTGGCCTCAGGCACTAAGGCTCACTTTGACATCTTGGATCCTGAACCAGAACCAGGAGGGGAGGACGGGAAGGCAGGGGTCACCCTGCTCTGTCAACACCCATAATGACTGCAGACATTTTAAGTCTAACAAGAGTGATGCCACATGGTCTTTAGACACCAACATCTCTGAGCCCAGGTGCTGTCCAGCCCTGGCATCTCTGTGCCCCTAGTGTCTGAGAATCATGGCACCTGGAGCCAAAGCACCCCCATGATGGAAGAATGCAAAAGCATGAGTGCAGCAGCCGCTCTAGAAGTAAGTCGAGTCACGCTCTCGGAGGGAACCTGCTGAAATCGTCTCAGGTGTGGAGCTGGTCCCTCTAGGGGCAGAGGAGCGCTGGCATAGCTGGTGTGAAGAGTGGGAACTGCAGTGGTGGTGACTTGACTTCACTGAACTTGAAGGCAGCTACGCTCACCACTATACCTAGTTAAAGTCGGAAAAACCACATTCAGGAAGGCAGATGCCCAGGAACATCTGAACCCCAGGTGCTCAATCAAGAATTAAAAGTCAGTATCAAGGACACGATAGAGGAACTTGTGTCCTTGACAATAGACATGGAACTGAGGCACAGAGCATGAAGCAAACAGACAAAGCTTTAATAGAAAGGTGGGGGGATTTGAGGGGGGGACAGCACAGAGAGGTGCCAAGCTGCCTCTGGCAAAGGAGAAGGGGAGGATTTTTTGCAGGGTGGGGGAGAGTGGGCCAAAGTGG
>PVHP010016767.1:0-35345 GCA_004024765.1 Zapus hudsonius | reverse complement strand
GCCAGGAAGACCGGGATGAGTACTAAGATATACAGGATCCCTTGCCACAAGGACTAATACAGACAGCCCAAGGAGGAGGATATACAACTGATCAGGGATGGGGAGGGGGGGAATTGGGGAATTCGGGATAACAACGCATGGTTTGCCCACTAAATAATGTAACTCATTATGGACAATAAATATTAAATTTAAAAAAAAATTTGTGGATTCCTCATGTAACAGGAGTGCTAAATTCTTTAAAAAGTGTTCATTTTATATCTCCGTGACACTTGTGACCGCTTTGCCTGTGTGTGTAGGTAGAGTAAGCGCAGTGTGTTATATTCTATGTGGTGTATACATTTATGTGAGTGAAGATGCACACACACCATTAATGTACATGTGGAGGCTGGAGAACTTCAGGCGCTTGTCACTCATATGTTCTCCCTTGAGACAGGGTCTCTCCCTCATCTCAGAGCTGCTATTATCAGTCAGTGAGGTCCAGTCTCCACCAGCCCCACCAGACCAGGGTAACATACCTGCAGGAAAAGCCAAGCTTCTCGTTATAAATGTGGGTTCTGGGCAGACAAAATCTGGGCAGTCTTAGGTTTTCATGTTTAAATGACCAGTGCTCTTAACCATTGTTCTATCTCCCAACCCTGACACTTATGGTTTTGTCTGTTGTTTTTTTTTTCTGAAAGTTACACTTCAATAGTTATGAGAATTGAAGACTGTTTTTCACTTTTGAATATTGGAAGCTTCAAGCATCCTGTCATGGGAATGGTGGAGGATTAGATCAATCCAAGAAATCCAGAAATTATGTAACCACTTACTGCAAGACTCACCTCCTCCAGTTTATATCACATACACAACACAACACAACACACACACACACACACACACACACACACACACACACACAATTAAACAGAAATGATTTTAAGAATCTGAATATAACCCAGGACCTTAGATAATTGAAATATAGGGTGAAGTTGGTAAATGACTTGAGACAGGGAAGGAGATTATTATGCTTGTCTGCATCTGGTCACAGGAGATTTGAAACTAGAGGGAGTGGTCAAGGAAGACAGAAGGAGCAATTCTAGAAGGTGCGCTGAGTGTGGAGAACACCACCCTCTTCTCTAGGCAAGGTAGAGTGAGTATCATGGAAGGGAGAGTCAGGACCTATGAAAGATGGCTTGCTCTGGGAAGATATAGGTTCCTTTCAATGAAAGAAGGTAAAGAGATGTTGCACAGATGTTGAAAATATTTTAGCACTTGCTGCTGTGGAGAAAGCATTACGCCTGGCAGAATTAAACAGATGCAGCAGTTGAGGGTGATGTAGATGGGGTGGGTACTGACATGTACATTCAGATGGAAATTACAGTGATCAAATGGAGAAAAGACATGGTGCTTCCTGTGGTGTCAGAAATAAACAAGGATGAAGGATATATGAGATAAATCCTGATCCTCTGGGTCACTTCTGTAATGCCCCACCCATGTAAACAAACGCAAGGTCTTCCTCAGCCCACATGGGCTGGATTCGTGCCTCTGGTGCCTGAGTTTATGTCCCATGCCAAAGAGAAAGTATAGAATGCTGACAAGGAGGTGAAGAAGGCAAAAGTAGATATTATTAACGGAAATATAGAAAAGACTTGAGAGAGTTTGAGGGTTCCCTAGCATTGCTGGATGAGGAGCTTAGAGCAGAGAATATAAAGGTGGAAAAGCCCCTTAGTGTCAGGGGAAGCAAGCATGCTTGTGTTCAAAGATGAGAAAGGATAGAGAGGAAAATATATAATTTTAAAGGTAGACCTCCGAGAAGCCTGCTGGCTCAGTCGAGAGGGTCTGTGAGCAACTGCACAATGGGAGGGCTTATTAGGAGGTACAATCCATTATCTCAGTAAGGGGATAATTATTCCTCCCACCTCTTTAGTATGTCTGTAGGTGAGGTGTTATCCCTTGCCTAGGTGAGTGATTGGCAGGCTTCCAGGAACAGATCTAGAGGAAGTGTCTCTTCCCTTTATGATGTTAGCAGGGGAATAGGAGAAGGGGTCCCTCCTTCAAGCCAGTGCCTGCCCACCTACCACATTCCCTCCTCAAGAATTAAGACCCTAAAAGCATTCAGGAGATGGGCACTAATTCAGTCCAGCTTCTGCAGGCTGAAGTGGAGCATGAGGGAATTTTTGGGTCTCCACTCTTAATGACTTTCGGGCCATGGCGGTCAATCAAAGGAGAACCAGGTAAATTGAATTAGATTGTTGTGAAGCATCTGAGGGTTTAATGGTTAAAATAAAGTTACTCAGGGTCTAAAGGTTAACAAATAGGACAGCTGACAGAGACAAAAGAGCCCTTTAATCTACGTTCTTTTAGGCTCGTGTCCCTAAATATCTGCCTACAAAAGGAAAGAGCCTTGCTTCTAATCTCGATCAGTGAGAATCCCAGTTGCACAGTGGAAAGATTTAAAGATCCATAAGGAAACATAAGCCCTCAGGCTGTATATTCACACACTTTCATTTGATCTGTTTGCAATGGGCTTAAGCTTTGATATTTTTTAAAGCTCCCCAGTCAGTTCTAACTTTCAACAGTGAAGAGACTTACAGCCCACATAACCAGAGTGTTTAATATCAAATCTTGTTAGTCTTTCTTTTCTGTTCCCCTTCTACCCAGAATATTTCTAAGCAGGCTTGACACTCACTGATCTAACAGCAGTGGGGGAAGTTAAAGGTGGCAGAATCAGATACCTGCTCTTAGCCTCTCAAGTAAACTGGCTACCTTCAAAGGCTAATCATATGTTATCTGATAAAATGTCACTGGAAGTATTTGAATTAATCATACCTTCCTTAGAAATAAACTTACAAAGCAACTCTTCAATGTTTGCTTAATTTGAACATGAGTTAATAATGAGAGCCTTCCATCTTTCAGGCTTCAAGAAGATAGTGGAACCAGTAAAATCCAGAGAGAGAGAGAGGGAGAGAGAGAGAGAGAGAGAGAGAGAGAGAGAGAGAGAGAGAGAGAGAGAGAGAGAGAGCCAGCCAGAGCCAAATCACTGAGAAATGTCATTTCTGTTACACTGGGGAGTAGGTGGAAAACTGCATTTTGTCTCTTAGGACACCTCATTATTATTAACTCACTGAGATTATGAAACAATTAAATGTTTGTCATTTCCCTGTGCGAGGCTGTGTAGCTGAACTGTTTCAAATTCATTTTGCTTGCTATTACTATTTTGATATTGCTTCCTATCTTTAATCAGGAAACATTTAAAACCTTATTTTTAAATTTTAGTTTCAATAACATGGTATATTAATAGCCTCAGAATATGCAACAAATCACCACAAATTTGGTGCCTAAAAAAAGACATTTATTGTCACATCATTCTGAAGGCTAGCGGTGTGAACACAGTATTTACTTAGGAAAATTTGGTCTGGAAGCTCTCTTGATTCTTGGGGGTTACTTACAATTTTTTTAGATCCTCTGCTCTCTGCTGTATCCCTCCAACCACTGTCCTCATTGCCAATGATCTTATTGAATATAAGTACTATAAGATTCAGGTTAATCCAATTAATTCAGATTAATCCAATATAATTTCATTTTCAGTAGATATGTAAGGATCCAATTTCTGAATAAGTCACATTTACGAGTTCAAGATATAGAGTTTTAGGAGATATTATTCAACTCAACACAATAGACCAATTTCTACAATATTTACTGCTAATCTTACATACCTTTTGATGGCTGAGTTGCCATAAAGAAATGTGGATTTTGAATCTTCCGATGTTGGGTCACCATTAGTTTAAAAGACATAATTCCTGAATTATTAGGTAATTTGGTTTGTCAGATAATGCCTCTTTATTACTCAACAAGAATTTTGCAGAATCTGTCAGAACAATAAACACTATGATGGCTGAATTCAGGTCTCAACTTCTTTACTTCCCCTTCGATGAGTAGCTCCACCTTTTAAGCTCTCAGAGCACTATTCTTATCAAGTCACCAGATTGAGGAGTTGGCACTTACTGCCCAAACACCTTTCCACATGTTCCAAATGTCCTTTAGTTCCTGAATACCTGAGGCCAAGGAGCTGCTCAGTGGATGAGTATCTTTCACCCTATAGCTAGACGCAGAGCTGGTCAATATTATATACACAAACAAATTACTCACCTTTGATCATCACCTGTGTCCTATTATTTATTCTATGATGATATTGGATGAATGACAAAGAAATAATTGATTTCAGATTCCGATGAAAATTGCCATCTGTCTGTGATGCAAAAAGTTGTTAAATTACTTGGCTAAGTTACTTCAAGGTTATATGAATTCAGTAATTGCTTTTGTGGCTATTTCATATAAAGGAGTAAACAAACAGGGTATTAGAGAAATTGAAATATGTCAGGGAAGCTTGATTCTCTTAATAGCAAAAAATTGCCTGAATTATAAAATGACAATATGTTAGTACATACCTTGCCAATATATTTTATTAGTAGCTAAGACAATTTATAATACTAAAACATCACTTATGTGATTCATAATTTGTAATATTCTGTTGTCTATGGTATATATATACCCAATATGTTATCTAAATTCTAAGAAAAATGTTAGAATATGCTCCAAATACCCAAATAACTTTTTATAAAATGAAAATTTGGCAGAGGTAATGGCTCAGCAGTTAAAGGTGCTTGCTTACAAAGCCTGACAGC
Source organism: Zapus hudsonius (assembly GCA_004024765.1). Lineage (NCBI taxonomy): Eukaryota > Metazoa > Chordata > Mammalia > Rodentia > Dipodidae > Zapus > Zapus hudsonius. The sequence goes on along the minus strand of PVHP010016767.1, from coordinate 30,681 downwards.
CTGAGTTCAATCCCTTAGCACCCATGTAAAGTGAGATGCACAAAATGGTACATGCATCTGAAGTTTGTTTGCAGCAGCAAGAGACCGTGGCAATCCACTCTCTCTCTTTTTCTCGCTTTCAACTCACAAATAAATATATAAAATATATTTTGGCGCTGGAGTTATTTTAGATTATTATTTTAGATTACTGCTGGATTGGGCACCATATACCTGTCAGAGTCCTGTTTGGAAGGAGAATGATTTGAATAGATAAAGTTTTACATAAAAAAAATAATTCTAACTGAGCACTGGAATAAGATCAGATTGGTTAGCCAAGAGAACTTGAAAACAATATTTACATAAATAGTATCTATTATCTTCAGGGCCAAAATAAAGTCTCCAGGAAAAGACCCTCAACCGAAATTTCAGTTCTCCTGAGGCGGGGACAGTAGATGCTGACAGAATGGAAAGCAGATACCTCGATTCTATAGGGGAGGAGTGTGTGTGCCTGGGGGTGAGGGGTGTCACTGGAAATCTATCCTTCAGGTTCCAGTGAAAGTTGTTCATGAGCAATGTTTTACTACAGCAAATGTCCCTCATATCCAATGTAATGATGTTGAAGGAATCAGCTGACCCCTACTGTGCTCCCCAGTAGCCAGTGTCTTGAGTGTTCCCCACACTTCAGAAGCATCGGGAGTGAAGACGTTGTGCCTGCCTATGGTCAAGTCCTCTGGAGGACACAACATGCTTTCTTAGTATTTATCTGGGCCCATTTGTGTTTCCCAGTATCCTGATTAGCATATATGAGAGGCAAAAAGAAATTGCAAGGAACTCATCTCCATGCTTTTCCTCATGTCTCAGTGTCTCAGTTCCCTATTTGGTCTTTCCTCCAATTTCCATAGGTAAGAATATTCTATGTCTGTGTTATGTATATTTGGATATTCTAGGTTACTTAGCAAGATAAACAGGCAGAAATGTGTCAATTTCATTTGCCTGAAACCAAAAGCATGCTTTTATTTTAAGACTCTTCTAATTTGATCTTAATTATTGCTTTTCTGAACCATAAATGACATATTGATACATTACTCTTTGCTTGAGAAAATTCATTCTCTTTTGGCACCAAAATTGGGTTTTCCTTTTTCCTCTTTCTTTTTCTTCTCATTCTTCACTTATCTTCTGTTACATTTTTTTTAAAGTTCAGGTTAAAATGATGAGATTGGGGAAACAGCTGGAATGGCCAAGCTGGTAAAGGAAGGACAGAGCTCTGAGCGGAACAACAAAGCCAGTCTACACAGTTCTACTTGGCCCTCCACAAATCTCCTCCTTGAAGAGCTTCCCCAATAAACTTTCCAAATTGAGTAGTTACACCTTTATACATAGTCTTTCATAGAATATATCTAACTATAACAAAGTAAATGGTGGGTAAAAGGGACTTGGAAAAAAGCCCATTTAACTCCCCCAAAAAAGGGGGTCCATGATGGTCAACCAAAGAGGGGTGCTAAAAATACAAACAACCGAGTAGATCAAGACTTGCATGTCCCGAGGCTGGACACAGCTTATGACCATTGCCAGTTGGCTGGGTCTCCCCTTCACTCTAGAAGTTATGCCTTCAGTGTTTGCTTTACCACCTACTAATCAACAGCTTGGTTACTTTTCTGTCTACCTGTGGCTGGTTTTAAACTCTTCTTCAGCGCACAAGAGACTGTTGCTGGGTTTAAGATTGGGAGAAATGTGGGGAAGAGACTCCTCTCCCCATTCAGAATATGATCCATCTCCACCATCTTTCCTGTCCTAGTGCAATAATTATCCAGTCTATTATATCAGAAAGTAGTTCAACAGCAGCTTATTACTTTCTTTCCAATAAAATCAGCTTCACTTATGTTTAGTTTCAGTCTGAAATATAAGTGAATAAGTAACCTTATTGTTTCAAAACGTGATTTATTAAATAACTGAAGTTTTGAGCAAAAAACAATGAATTATCATTGTCAGAAATTATTTTATTATTCTTTTAAAGCAATTCAGAATAACTGGTAGCAAAATGATACGTAGACAATAAATCAAACCCATTCCCATAGATCTACAAGGGCAATTACTGACTTCCTTCATGTTTCATTTTCATGTGCAAGTGCAATTATTTTAAAGGCAACAGTTTGTTAAAAGTATTTTATAAGCACATTTTATCTTTTAATAACCAGAAAGACTAATAAACTATCACTGTAGCAAGCATATATGAATTCTTTCAAGTATTAAATTTGGGCTAATGTCCATAATCAAAAATAAAAATAGTTATTTAAAAATTTATGAAACAAAAATTTTAGTTATATAGGAAATATAATCATATCCTAGCTTAAAATCCCAGTCTTAACAACTGTCATAATGCAAAAATACTAAACTTCAGATCTCATTGGGTAATAGAAGATTTGTAAAACCTAATATCCTAGAAAGAATAGCAATGGAGTAAAAATGTCAACTCAAAGAAATGCCACATTTGATTATGAAGATCCATACAAAACAAGATCAGTAAGTTAATTATTTTCTTCATTACACACATTAATTCAATTTTGCCTTCAATGTTAACACTATGGTACGTCTGTCAAATATATTTCATGTTTCTGACATATACACACAATTATGCATACAATCATTAATATTTAAGGCATGAGTCCTATTTTAAGCAAACATGTTAAATTGTAGTTCTCTGCAAACTAAAGGGTTTAACTATGTTTTAACTATGTTTTAAGGAAATTTTTGGAGTTCTTATTCTAAAATGTGGTAATTTAACTAATAATAAAAGACATTACAAATTCACTATTCGAAATTTACATAATGGCTGTAAACTTTAACTTCATTTTTGTGTTTGTATTTTTCAGGATAATTATTGGGAGATAATTAGACTTTTTTAAAATCTATTTTTCTTTCAAATGATGTTTCATTATGCGAAGAAAGGACAAAATTTCCCATTTCTTATATGTCCTATGTTATGTTGAATTGAAAACCAATGTCAGATTTAAAAATAATGAAAAGTTTAAATCTGAAAAATATCTTTAAAATTTTACAAATACCTGTCTCATGGGATCACCTTAGCACACTACTGTTTGTGAAACAGTGTATGCATTTGCTTGTGCTTCTTGATAGACTTATGAGAGGAAAACATAGACAAAAGTACTAATGTCTCATGGGCCAACTCATATATAAATTATTCTTTTAAATTCTTAATAATTCATTGTAAATTTAAAGAACAAGAAATATCTATTTCATGTTTTTCCCTCTAGGAATGTAAAAATGTAGATAGCATAGATAATATTCTTAACTAAACAGAATTTTAGAGAATTTTAAATCAGAATTTTATTAGTGTGATTATTTCAATACCAACCATAAAGAGGATGTCTAAGGTTACGAAGTGTATTTGTAGTCCATATAATGTAGAAATATTCTGCTACCAACTTTATGTTTTAATGATATTAACTCTATACATAAATGAAAAATAAATATTAAAGCTAAGTATAAGAAAATTCATTTCTGCATATCTCGGATACCTATATAATGATCCAGCTCTTAAACTAAAATTAAGTCAAGAGATCTATAATATTTTCTTTGTTAGGCAGTTTCTAAAGAGAACAAAATGATTTGCTCTTAAGTACACTTTTCTTGGCATAAAATGTATGCTAGATGTCAAGTTACCCAATAGTTCAGGTGTTTAATATTTCTTTTTTTGTGTGTTTTGATTTCTACAATGTAATTAAACATGCTAGGAACATTGCAAATTCTAAAATGAATATGATACCATATAAAAAGACAGACAAAAACATCTATTCTAAAGCAAACTATGACACACAAAAATTAGCCATATAAGTTTGTGGTTGTTCTCTAGATAGAGATGAGGAGACATTCATGATGAGAACAACTTTATAAAACATCCAATGTAAAGATTAGAATATGGCACATTTCAGGTTAAGAGGATCAACTATGTTCCACATCCTTTGATGTAATAGTTCCATCAAACCTTTACCCATGGTTAAAATTGTTTGTTTTTTTTTTACAGTACAAATTGTTCTCAGTCAAATATCAGAGTTTACTTTCTATAATTTAATTTTATTTTCGGAATAATCTTATTGATGTGTTTTAAATCTTAACAGGGGAAGTATCAATAAATTGCACATAAAGTTTTAAAATGGTCTACTCTATTAAGAGAATAGATTTTTGTTTGTTTCAAATATGAGGAAAATAAAGATATTCCAGTCAGGTTCTTTTCAATGTCAGCAATACTTCAGTAACTTCAAGCACATTCTTCTAGGGAGAAAAAAAAGTCTCATTTTCTTTCTATTAGAGCTGAGTCTCTTCCCGAGAATCTTGCACAGTAGCATTGCAAATGCTGTTTTTCCTGCTGGGTTCACTGTTTGGAAGGTATGACAGAGGATCCGGTCGGATTAAGTATCTAATAAAACAAAGCAAAAACTCTAATGATAATAAAATCAACATTAATTTTCTGACACTTTAAATTTCTACTTTCTCAAAACATTTTTTGATAATTTTAATACATAAATATATTATAATTTTATCATATTCCCATCCTATTAACCATTTTGTCCCTTCTCCCTCATTCCTAGTCCACTAAACACTCTCTTCCCTACACCTCAAATAATACCAGACATCCCACAAAAACGACCAAGCATTCAAGAGATCTAGGGATTCTTACATATTACCACAATAATTTTAGGAGGAGGTACAAAAAGAATGAGGAAACTAATTTTAAAATGAAAAGCTAATGAAGACTGCACTTTTCTTCCTACAGCCTAAGGGGGAAATATTAATATAATGTAGACTTTGGTGAGAATGAGAGCACGTAATGAAAGCACTGTAGTGAATTTTATCTAATCCTATAAATGTTGAAATTAGTGTCCTTGGATCTATTTAATGGATTTTGCCATCTATGCACATGACTTTATAATTACTTTAAATATCAATAGCATTGCAGATAGATGAAGAAAACGAGCAGTGTCCATGAGGCTCTTTAACAACTTATTATCTAGTGATTTATTATCTTAGAATCAAATTGGGTTTCCTCTTCATTTGGAAAAAAAACCTTTAGAAGTAAATTGATAGGGAAACATACAAAGTACAAGGATAATCCATTACCCACTAAATCCATTGTTTTGTAAGAAAGTAGTTTTTTTGCTTCCTAAGTCTTTTCTCTTTACTCATCTAAACCTTCACCCACTCACCCTCATTGCATTTCCATTGTTTCAGTGCAAAACAAATAGCCCACCCTTGATTTTTAGTAATCTGCTTTATAATTGTAGCTTTAGTAAATTAAAACCAGTCACCTTGCCTGTAGTTTCAAACTTGCTTGAATTTTTCCCATTATAAATTGTGCATATTTTATATCTTTCTGTTCTATACTACCCCATAAGCCCATCTGTCCATTACTTTTAAATACAGCATTGATTGGGGACATGGGCAGAAGAACATAGCCTGCCTTTTTTTGCCAGTTCTGAAAAATGTTCTCTTTTTTTCTTTCCTTTATAAGTTCACAGTCTATAATTCTTTCTGTACATAGCATTTTCAAACTCCTACCAGAATAGTCCATTGAGCTCTGCTTACAACACTGCAAAACTTCTCCATTCCAAAGTACCAAGTCCTTCGACATTCCTCCAACAAACAAGTTCCAAAAGACCAAAACCCACATGGTCAGACTCATCACAGTTGAGACCCCACTTCTCTGGTACCGATATTTTGTTGCAGCTACTTTCTCATTGTTGGGACAAACACCTGACCAGAAGTAGCTTAAAAGAGGAAAGGGTTTATTTCATGCTTACAGAATGCACAAGAAACACTATCAATGGGGAAAAAGATTTCTTATTTCAGCATCCATAGCAGAAAGAGAAAAAACCATCAGCAGACTGCAAGTAGAAACAGCCAGAGCTCACACTGTACTAGACATTTTAGGGCTAGACTACAAGATCCTCTGACAATGACACCTCCTCCAGGAGGGCGCTGGAGACTTAAGTAGGAAGCTTAACCTTAATCAAAAATCCAAGGTGGACATATTCACATTCAAACTACCACAAGCCCTTTTTCCTGTTCTCAAAGGCCTCCCCCCCCTTGCTAGCAACAAGTTTTTCAGAATCTCATTAACATCTTTCATCATTTGTGACAAACCCACCTTGCAATAATGTCTTCCTCCTTGAAATCTGTAAATATCATCTGTCAATCACTAATAAATTCATTAATATCAGTCATATTATATTGTACTTTTCAGTTTTTGTGCTTACTCTATGGTTTTGTTAAACTGGTATTGACTGAAGTAAGGAAAAATGTCATCAGCTCTTTAGGATGGCACTGTTACAATTACATATACACAATCTGTATTCTTAATGTATCCAATTTTGTTTTCAGAACCTTTTCATAGAATCCCTGACATAGTTTATTTTGGCTAGTAGAAATCCTAAAATATTTAGAGTTAGGAACTATGGGCTAGCTCAGAATTTTTTGAGCTCCTCTATTATTCCAGAGATATTCACTTATTTCTCCAAATATATATAAATTAAGATAATATAGATCACTATTTTATTATTTTATACCCTTTTTTAAACAGTTATATATCTTATAGTATTATATATATTGACACATTAAATGCTTTTGTTTACTAAAAAAATAGGTTCTTCTGGGTTGAAATAATGGCTTAGTGATTAAGGCATTTGCTTATGAAGCAGAAGGATCTGAGTTCAATTGAGGAGTATCCACGAAAAGCCAGATGTACAAGGTAGCACATGCATCTGGAATTCATTTGCAGTGGATGAAGGCCCTGGTGCACCCATTCTCTCTCTCTCTCTCTCTCTCTCTCTCTCTCTCTCTCTCTGAAATAAAATATTGTAAAACGTAGAGGTCAGGACAATAGTGTCAGGCAACTGACATTGTATTTAAAAAATGGAATCTTCTAAGCCTTAATTTAAATTAAAAATAAGGGATCATAGTATTAATGCAAGAGTGAGCCTAAGGAGAGACAGCAGATCAACTTACACAACATCATTCAGTTCCAGCCTGGTGTCTGGGGACGGGTTAATCAGGATGTAGGAGAGAGTGCTCTGATGGTCATTCATTTCATCTAGAAGAGAAGCAAATGCCAGAGACGTTATATCAATCACGGAACTTTCCAGAAATTACTACACTTGTGTTTATACCATGTTGATATGACCTTGCTATACTTTTGCCCACAGCATAGCTATGTACATATTTTTGGTCGTTTTTCCCATTGCTGTCATTAGGATTATTGTATAAGTGCATCTTTTTCCATTCAATGATAAAGCACATACTTCTGCATACAGTGAAGGTAGTTGCTTTTTATTTTTAATCAATTGCAATAAGAAGGTATTTCTATTAAAGCAATAGATAGGCAATATTTATGTACCTGATTTGTTATGCTATATCAATTATGAAAAACAATTTTGGTCAAACACAATCTGAGAAATAAATGTTGATATAGGAGATTCTCTGGAAAATAGTAGTTTAGTTAGAATGCATTTTGAAAGTACAGTGGAATTGTGTATAAAAAGATTCAAGACCCTAAATATGTTTGACTTCATTGTAGACCTCTAATACAAGCTCTCCTAATGTTTTCTTTTTTTGTTTTGTTTTGCAGAATTCAAAGAATTGAATATTACAGCATTTAACCATTAGTTTTAAATAATTACAAGATTATTGGTTTTCTTCTAAAGTAATAGTTGCTGTTGTAATAATATATTGTACCCATTTAATTTTGTCAATCTGCTGCAAAGCTGGATCCTTGGCAGTAGATAGATGCTGCTATTTAAATATCATTTGAATGTGTTCCCCAACATTTCCTATCTGAAGCTTGGCCATCATTGACAATGTTGAGAAGTGGTGGACCTTTAAGAGAAGGATTCTAGTCTAAGGATGTTGAAGTAGTGCCCTCTTAAGGGATCAAGTCATTACAAAAGATCAAAACTGCCCACATATGTTTGTCTTTATAAGGCTTTTTGTTTAAATTTGACATTTTTCTATGTTAACTGCATACCTGCTATGATATAACATAGCCAAGGAACTCTTACAAACAGCTAAATTGATCAAACTATTTCATCACCTCAAGGAATTTCTGCCTCAAAACCAGAATTATACACATTGCATTTCTTTATAAATTAGTGAAATTCAATTACATATTGTAACAATGAGAAAAAATACATATAACAGAACTTGGTAAAAAAATTTAAAACCAACAAGGCATTTACCCAGTGGATTGGGGACAGGGAGGAGGGAAGAGGGGCTACCATCATAAGATTTGCTCATACAATGTATCTAATTATAGATAATAAATATATCAATTAAGAAGAAGGAAAAATAAACAAGAGAGAGAGAGAGAGAGAGAGAGAGAGAGAGAGAGAGAGAGAGAAAAAGAAACACCCAGCTTTGCAAACAGCCTGTGGGTGTCAAGTTTCCAGAATTCGAGGACATCATAAAATACAAGTGTAAAGACATGTGTACACATACTTCAATGAACATAGTCTCCCCAAAGGAGAAAGTATGTGTCTTGTGAGGACACACAAAAATCACACTTGGGCTGTTCAAGTAGTTGCAAGTAAGCATAGTTCTCAAAAGAAGTACTAAATATTGCAGTTTGAAGAAAATTCTAAAGCAATTTCTGAACAAAAGAGACAAAAGCATCAACAAACAAATAATAAAAAGGCATATAATTATGTCAAAATGAACATCTTAACAGATCAATATAACTGGCATTGCCAATTTTCCCACTGAAGGTCCTATTATGTTCCCACTGTACTATCAATGATTGCAATCTACCTAGAAAGGAAGAAACATTGTGGATAATTGAACCTGTCAGAAGTTTACCAGTAAAACTATCCTATTTCAAAACTCATCAAATTATTTTCAAATTAAATAATATATTTGATTGCTAATATATGCAGAAGGTACAAAAATATATCCTGCCATAGGGCCAGAGTTGCCAGGAAAAGAGAATGTCCAATAAAGTGTGAATTATAGGTAACAACTAACAATAGTTTAGCATAAATATGTCCCCCAAATAACAAGAGACACACTAAAAACTATTTATCTAAGCTTCAATCTGCACTGGGAATCTAGCATTTTATTCGCTAAATCTTACAATCATGCTTGGAAATAGTTAACAGGCTACACTGATGTTTTATTCACATTTGGGAAAAAATCAACTTAAGATATATTGACACGAGGCTCTATGTATCATATATCTCTATAAGAAAGTTTGATTCATAGGCTTTGTTTTTTGAATTTTTTCCTTTTGTGTGATTTATGACAACCTCTTTTCAAAGTAACTGACATTGGTGAATATGAAAGCATAGCACTGAAATATAATAGGTATGCTACAAAAATATCCATTTTATCTGGCCCTGTGTAACTCAGTTTCTTATAGAAACAATAACATTACTAAGCAGTGATAGAAGGAAAACATTTTAAGTGATAATATCCTAGTCAATACAGATACCCAAACTGTCTCTTTAAATCATTAAGAAGATAGATATTGAACTAATTGTTATTTCTAGAATCAAGCCAAAATCCAGTGGTGACCTGGTTTGCTTGTTAGATAATTAACAGCTTTCCAATAGTGGATGTAATGATTGTGTCAATATTTTGTTCTGCTCTTCATCTGAACATTCTGGTTTTATCATTGGCTGTAAGGCCTGTAGCAAACCTTTCAGTAACAAGTACTATTGAATGGTTCCATATGGTTTAAACCAAGGCAGAAATGAGATCACAATGAGACTAGCAGGTCCTGGTGCCTTTCCACCTCGCTGGCTTTTCTTCAGGGAAGAGGAACGACAGCTCTTTCATTTAGATAAAAAGCAGTGCTGAGGTTAGAACCATGCTCTTTCCTGTCCTTGCTGCAAAGTGAATTCTGACCTGCTTCCTCCCTGCACACTTTGTTATAGCCTGCAACTGTTTCTCCCTTAGTTTCTTTGCATTTAAGAATTGATGAGTGAGACTTTTACAGGCATATTTTATTGATTAAAATTGTATTGTGTCGTATTGTATTTATTAATATTGTTACATATGAACAAGAGTTTTATCAACCACAAGTCTAGTGTTCTCTCCATTATAGGTTGACTATCATATTATCTAGTTATTTCTTAGTTCTGTGAGCAGAAGTATAGTGGGCTTGACGGATCACTAAGAGCCATCATTATAGTTATTGTTGGCCCTGACAAAGACAAAAAAAAATCATCTGAAGCAGTTGCATCAGAAATAAAGAATTTAAATGCACAGGTAGGGCATTGGTGGTGTATACTTGGGGGCATTGTCCTCCCTATGGGAACTGACTGGTGCATCTATGACTTTGCAGAGACTACCAATACCCCAATGATGAGGTACTCATGAAATGATGGCAGAAGAGGAAAACCCAAAGGGAATAGGAGCATTTTAATATGATCATATTGTAATGTTTCCAATTAAAAATAAGTTAGTGACAGACCACTGTAACACAATTGAAAGCTTAGAAACAAAACCAATTAAGCGTTTACATTAAGGATGTAACAAAAGGCAGGATGTATTCCTGATTCTTTAAAACCTACTAGATTGAGAAAACAAAATCTAATGATGTATTCTCTTGAACCCATTATGAAATTGGCTTCATATTTTGCTGATAGAAATGCAAAATGATGAACAATTGAGGAGGAAAATATGGGCAATAAAATAACAACTCACGCCCACTAAATAATGTAACTCATTATGGACAATAAAAATGTATATAAGTAAATTATAGATAAATACATATAACATTTAACTTGGTTATGTTATTGTAGAAATCTTCTTTGTATCAGTTACTTTTTCACTATTGTGACCCAAATACCTGACTAAAACAATCATAAGGCAAAGGGATTTATTTTGTTTATCATTTCAGAGAGTTCAATCCATCATGGTGGAAATTTCATTGAAGAGCAGAGCGGTTATCATGAACTGGTAGATAAGGAGGGGGAAAATATTAATACAAGAAAGGCTATGAAAAGGTTAACTTCAAGGCCATGCCTATACTCAAAGACATGCCTGTACTGTGCAACACCTTCCAACTAGGTTCCACCTTCACTTTATGTGACTCATAATAATGCCAGCATTAGGCCAACAAAGGATGAATGAATGCATCAATTGGCCTCATCTCAATGATTATAAGTGTAGACACATATATTGGAGCTCTTCAGAGTCATCTTTCCTTTTCTTGACACAAGCTCTGGCTATGTAGCCCAGACTCGCCCTGAACTACTTCTATCTCCTAAACTCTGCTATTAAAGAGTGTCCCCAACATATCAATCAAATTGGGCTGCAAATGTCTTCTTTTAATAACTTTCCTTTCATTCTCCTTAACATTCTATACCCAGTTAACAAAAATTCACTGTTTAATTCTTAGAGCATCCAGACCTGCTCAGAAAAAAAAATCACATTATGATTCATAACTTACCAGTCTTGTTATTCAGATAGCTAATTTCTACTTTAGTTTTTATCTATGAATTTATTTTAGGTGACTGTGTGTATGAATGCATGTACAAAGGACAACCTTAAGATGTCTGTTTTCTTCCACTTTCTCTGAGGCAGGGTCTCTTGCCACAGTGCAATTGAAGGCAAGACTAGCTGGCCTTCGAGGTTTGAATCCCTGGCTCCACCTCCCATCATCATGAGGACTTTGGAAGTCACAGATGCATGCACCACTTTGTATCTAACTTTATATTGGTGCTGTAGAGGTCCAGCTTCGGTCTATAGGCTTTGAAAACAAGTGCCTTTAACTGATGAACCATTTTGTGAGCTTTCTCAGCTCTTTTGTTTTTTTGAGGAAGGCCAAAGTTGATGCAATTTTGTGTGTTAAGCGGGGACCAGCACACAGTGTTTAAATAGCTATAGAGTGTTGTCTGCAGACTAGATGAATACCAAATTTGGACTAGACATTGTTTATCTTTCTTCCATGTCTATTATGACAAAATTATGGCCTTCTAACAATAAATATTGCATTTTTAAATAAAATATGTAACCAATTTATAGGAAACTACTGGGAACTAAACTTCCTGTATAAAAACATTTCATTTACTTCAAACAAGGCTGAATGTAATGGAAGATCTATGATTGTGGAGAGATAAAATGTTGTAAGAATAGAGCAAAATTATCCTAAGATACCTTTAGCCTCCTCAATGTCCATTAGTGTCCACCTCTGTGTTTGACCTCACATCAATTTCAGGAATATCACTTGATCAGGTGAGAGCTTTTAAGGTATGCTAGCATTCAACCAGCTCCATTCAACATAAAGGCTCAGAAAGTCATCAGACCCTAGCTGAAGCCTATGGTGGAGATTTCTCTGCTTTGCCCTTACCCACCTAACTAATGCTTCCACCAATGTACTTGAAAAGTGTCTTGGCTTATAACTTTCAAATGTCCTATAACTACAAAATTTCACAAAACTGTTCACTCATTGAAACATGGAATTCAAGGTAACCTACATCTGTGTAGCCCAGGCCATGGTCACTAATATTTGCCTCCTGAATAAACTATCTCTTATTTTCTTTTAGGTTATAGCTGTGAGAATTGTGCTAACATTATCAAGTATCCTATTATAATTTGTTATATAATATTATGACAAATACATTATTATTAATTCCATTTCAAACATGAGAAAGGTTTTCAGAAAGTTTAAGAATCAATCCATCTACTGTTCTGGTAGGTTTCAAGCTGCAAGAATGCAGTGGTCTTGTCAAGAATGACACAATTTCTTGTGCCTGTAGCAGTGCCCAGGACTAAGAGGTAAGCCTAATGGTATCTGATAAAAGGATGAATCATAGAAAATTACTAATCAATTGAGAGGTTCTGGAGTGCATGATGTGCCAAATCTTATTTCATAACCACTGAGATAACAAGTATTCAATATATGGTTGTAGAACACATTACTGTTTCCATGAATAGAGATAAATAGAATGGAAAGAAGTAGAAAGAAAAAAATAATAGGGCAAAATTTCTTATTTCTGCAAGAATTATTGAGAGCATAACATGAACAAATTGTAATGAAAAACAAAATAACTATAGACTACATGGCACCTACCAGAGTTTCCAAAACACGTTTCCTCCATGACTCTCCCATGAAGTCAACTCGGGCATTTTTATGTGTTTAACAGTCAAAATGTTCCCCAGGGATGGAGAGATAGCTCAGCAATTAAAATCACTTACTTGCAAAGCCTGATGAGTCAGATTAAGCTCCCCAGTACCGACATAAAGCCAGATATACAAAGCGGTAATTGCATCTGGAGTTCTTTTGGAGCTGTGGGAAGCCATGGTGTACCAATTCTCTCTCTCTCTCCCTCTCTCTTTCTCTCTCTCCCTCTGTCTCTCTCTCCCTCCATCCCTCTCTCTGTCTTTCTCTCATAAATAAAAAATATTTTAAAAAAAATTGTTATCTTCTTCCTGACTATATGGCCAGCATGAGATCATAATAGTCTCAAACAAACAAACAAACAAAAAAACCTGAGGCATGGATGAGTAAACATTTGCCAAAACATCACATTAAAAAAGTAACTTAATAATGAATGGCACATAAATATACAATTTTATAAGAAATTTAGTTGTACTTGCTGTCATTGAATTGACAAACAGCCATTAGTGAATTTCAAAAGTGGATGTCTTTTTGTTCTTACAATTTACTTCCCACTTTAAGAAATTAAGTGTAGTTATATTAAAAGTACTAGCCATGGATGAATCTGTACTATAAATAAGTAAGTGAAATACAATTAGAAACTTCAATTGTATTCTGGAATCCTGATACTGGCATATTTCCATTTGAGTAAGGTCTTCAACCCCTGAGAGTAAAATTCTTAGAATAAGGAGACCCCTATCTCATTAGTTAGAGGGAATAATGAGAAATTGCGCATAGTTCCAGCATAAAAGTACTCACAAGTATGCTGTACTTTTCTTGCATAAAGAAACTTAGTCAACTTCTCTTAAACTCAAACTTTAATGTCCTAACTGTCTTTCTATGAAAATTTTTCAAGATGTGACTTGAGGAAATGGAGAAATTTATTATCAGAATTTATTTTACTTTGTCCTCAACCTGAAGGATATTGGCGTTTACCTCACATGTTACTTTACCTAAATTTTATATGTATGTATGTATGTGTATAAAAATGTAAACAAATAGCTTTTAAAATGAAACTCAGACAGTGATGACCTAATGCAGTTAACTTTGTTTTGCTTTTTAAAGATTTTTTTTAATCTGAAATCAATGATTGACATACGAAATGGCAATTCCTTAGATGAATGCACATTCTTAGTGAAAGCATTATTTCCATTTCAGAATTAAATCTTTTGAATTCTTTTTTCCATAGCATCTAAACATAATTTATAAGAACATTGTAGTTCATCTATGGCTGGTGCAATTAATTACTCACAATGCCTTACATTCTTTTATAGCTCAAGCCTTGAATTAGGTGTGACGTTTATGTGTGTGTAGGTGTGTGTGTGTGTGTGTGTGTGTGTGTGTGTGTGTGTGTGTGTGTGTGTGTGTGTGGTGTGTGTAAGGAAGACTTCGTAGCCAGATAAACCTACATGTAAATCTGCTGGGAACAGGCTAATTGGTAAGTTCCTTAGCTTAGTTTCTTTTCCTTCACAGTAGAGTCTGCCTCAAAATATTATGTAAACTAAAATTAAGATGATTCATGAAATAGAATGGGCTCAGAGGAGAGCCTAAAGGACCATTTTAGTTTTGTCATTAAAATTTTCCAGAAGAATATTAAGATATAGAAAACAGTTGTCTGTAGGAAATCATATATGTACCACTATTTCCTACAAATTGATCAGTGACAGAAAAAAAATCAATGTTTTACTATATCACAGCCAACTTTACAACTTACAGCCAGAAACCATCATCCCTTACACAGGTTTAAAGAGCATACCATATCCCACTGTAGAAAGGCCCAAGTGTTTCATTCGGTTCTTCACAAGTTCAGCAAGCTCCTGTCTCTCAGACCTCCTATAGAGGTTCAGTCTCTGCTGGGTTATTTTTTCAGCAGTTTTCCCAGAATGCTTTGGACCTTTCCTGCTCAGCCTTCGGGCCCACTGCATGCTCTTTCTCCGCAGCAAGGGGTGGTCTGACTGGTCACTGGAGGTGGAGTTGCGGTGGATGCTACGGTGGTGTCCTGGCTCCTTGGAGTCTTTGGTGTCTTCCCACTCTTCCACACTGATGGATATCTGAGACTTTAAAGGAAAGGGATAATGGAGATTGCATCATTTAAGAATAATTATGAATTAGGATTTAAATAAATCCATTTGTGAAATCTGTTATTTACATGTCTACACGTGAGTTTCGATAGAAGAATCAAAACCATAACCATTGATTTAAAACATAGCAGAAAATGTCATCTTCATTTGATCAACACATCACATAAGATACATACATGTTCCTAGAAGTTTTTTTTTTTAATTAAAAGACAATTAGTTTTGTGGGTGCTTTGTTATAATGACTGCGTATATACAGATGTTGAAGCATGCAGACAAAACCTGGATATTTTATAACTCCATTCAAATGAAGCCCATGTAATGTGTGTTTCAAAATCTACAAGTATTTCATTTCCAATTTGAGTAAGTATTAAGAATTTGATTTTCTTCATTCTTTTTCTTCTTTTAACATCACAGGATGATGATCTGAGCTTTTTTAATTAAGATATTCTCTCTCTCTCTCTCTCTCTCTCTCTCACACACACACACACACACACAGACACATATACACATATAGACATTTGTGTGCTAATTTGAATGTTTCCTAGCTCTGTCTATAAAGCAAAATGCATAACTTATTTATGAAATGAGAATATTAGCACCCATTTTTACCATGCAGAGGTAAAGTCTTGTGCAAATTTGTATAGCATATTGTAACATAAAGAAAATGTGTCAACTCTAACTTCCACATATGGTAACAAAGTAGAAATCATATATGATAAATATTATATATAATATCTGTATTATTTCTATATATTATATATAGAGTGAAATAATAATGGTTACCTATAATATCCCAACAATGGCAAAAAAGCATTAGTTACACTACATACGTATTGAATGTATTTAGAGGTGTGTTTTTAAATTTAATTTCCTCATGTTATCATACACAATATTTAAAACTATTATGTGTCAAGCTTTGAATGTGGCATCACCATCCACCACACATGGTGTGAGATGAGGAATACAATGGTGTGTTTACTTTAGGCATTTGCTTGAACTGCCCATCAGAATAATAGAGCAGTGAAAAACAAGTTTTCTAAGATCACACTGAGGCTAGATTTACATTCCAGTTCCACCATTAGTACGACTTTGTATTCCTGGTTATGTAATCTACATGCTTTAAGACTATTTTCAGTTTCCAATCTCGATAAAGCAAAGATCATCACATTGCCAAATGTAGTGTTTTATACACCAATTCTTTCTCAAGATATCAGAGACAATGCATAAAATGGAAATAATATGATGGTTGGCTTAGAAAGAGCTCAATGAACATTATGACTTCTGATATTCTGTGAAAATCAATAAAATGAGCAAAGACAAAAGAAATAACTATGAGGGAAATGTATAAGTGAAAAAATAAATGTTAAAAACGGATAAATTTATTTCCTTGGTAAGTTAAAAATTCTGAAAAATACAAAAAAATATAATTAAAATAAGAGATATGTATTTTTCGTCATGGTTTCTGTAAATTATTCTATACTATTTCTTATGTGTGCATGTGGGGTGTTGTGGAGGTCAGAGGTCAATACTCATTTTTAACTGTGTAAAGGAGGGTCTTTATATTTATTCCTGGGTTCTACAGGCAAGATAACACACAAGCTACCAGAATATTTTGCCTTTTTGTTGGAATTACAGATGCCCTCTAAATTATCTGACATTTATATGGTTTCTGGAGATATAAGCTCAGACTTGGGAAGCAAATATTCTTTCCAATGAGCCATTTTACCAGCCCTATTTTATACTTTTTCAATGAATAACTCAGGGACTCTAGTTTGACTATTATTATTTAAAATACAATACAATCATTAACTAAAAATTCAATAATTATTCAATAATTATTACTAATTAAATACATTTTCTGTGACATTATCTGTAGGAATACACATATATGTATATATTTATATATATATAAATGTGTATATGTATGTATGTATACATATATACACAATATATATATTCAATTATGAAAACAAAGATTCAATTATGTAAACAAAAATTAACATATCTATGATAGAAATTTGACCAATACTTAAGTGTTAACATTTTAATGAGGTATTATCCCATTATTCATCAAACTTGTTTTGATTGAAAAGGGTCTAAAATATCTTTTTACAAGGATAATAGCAAAAGATACAATTTAAAATATTTGTCTAAAATACTTGATGGCTTCATTTTTTAAATAATTATTTTATTTATTTTTCAAGCAGAGAAATACAGAGAGAGAGAAAGAGAGAGAGAGAGTGAACGAGCACACCAGGGCCACCACCTTGTGGGTCTGGCATATGTGGGTACTGGGAAATTGAACCTGGGTCCTTAGGCACTGGAGGCAAGTGCCTTTAGCGCTAAGCCATCTCTCCAGCCTGATTGCTTCATTGTTTAAAGAAGTGCCAGAATTATGACACCTAACAAGAAGTTTCCTCTACCTACACATATACACACACCAAAAATATTCCATTTCCTCTGCATTTTTCATTCAGCAGTTGTTCATGTCATAGTTTATAAAAGCACTCTATAAAACAGAGTGCTGTTTGGAAATAAATCAATATAACTGACCAGTAGTTTGAAATGACATTGTAAGCTGTAGCCATGACGCCCATAAGAACAGTTTTATGGGGTTTATAATCTTTTAACATGGTGCTTTATAATTTATGATTAAAGTCACTCAAAACTGTTGCTAAATAAGAAAACAAAAGAAGATAAAAATCAATGAAGAATGTGTCAGCTATACATTTTATAAAAGACTGCCTAAGGTTTTCCATTAAAGAAAGGTTAAATTATAGAAATACTTGACAGGTACTGAAATTTCATCCCATATGCACCATGGCTAATAATCTGGGTCCACTGGAAATATTGCCTTTTTAAATTTTCAATGAAATATTTTAATCAATTTTCAAAAACTCAATTTTACAAGTTCATAAAATCCATTACCCAAGCCATGATTGAAAATAGCTGTTAATATTGCATTTATATGTATTTTAACATGTTTTTAGAATCATTCTAAATATTTAAAAACAAACAGTCATAGCCTAAAAATGCTTCATTTTCAATCAGATAGCTAGGCTTCATCTTCTACCACATTAGGTCACCTTCATCATATCTACACCTATTCTTATAACGTAATGGCAATAACACCCTGATTTCCATGGGAACAGAATTCCCCAAAAGTTCTAAATATCTAGTAGTGAAACTTTAAACTCTGAGTCAGTGAGGTAATTCAATCCAAATAATAGCTTTAAAAAGCCAGTAATTCAATGGAATAATAAAATTACTTTATCTTCTTAGCCTCCTTTATATATGTAAAAGGAGGTAGTGGAGCTATGTGGTCTCATAGATCCTTGACTTCCATCTATAATACTATAAAGCTTATATATGGTAAGCAAACCTCCGACAGCTTGCTCCTTTAATTCTATAAAATTAAAAATCAAAGCCAGGTGGTGTAGCAAGCACCTATAATCCCAGCACTTGGAAGGCTGTGGAAGAAAGATTGTGATTTCAAGGCTAACCTAGGATATAGGGATTTTTTTTTCCAGTGGTTGGAACCAGGGGTTGTCAGGCTGGTCTAATTAATCACACCACCAAGGAGTCATAGCTGATATCCCAGCGATAGATGAACCACCCGAGACCTATCGTGTAGGCCCCCAATTGAGAACCTTTGAGAGAGTGACAGGATATGCAAGAGACCTATAACCACAGCCAATCAGTCAACCCAGGAAAAGTCAATGAGACAGACACCAAGGATTTCCAACACAACCTAAAGTAGAAGCACAGAGATCCTTAAGATCACAACAATAAAGCAGACTTAAAACTTACCCACTATGACTCAGGGAACTAAGCAGAAGAGGGGGTGGAAATAAAGTAAGAGCCATGGTGGGGGAGAATTTCCAGAGACATTGCCCCCCTCAGTGACAACACACAAAGAGGTAAACCTGGCTGCTTCCTGTGCTATCCCATAGATTGATCCAGTATACCCACTGAAGAGGATACCCAGTGGACTGGGGACCAGGAGGAGGGAAATGGGGATACCAACACAATGTTTGCTCATAAATGTGTCAGATTTTGGATAATAAAGATTAAAAAAAAATCAGTAGAAGTAGAAAATTGTAGATAAAGATTGATAGAGTAAATTAAGAAACAAATGAAAATTTTTTTTATTATAAGAGACAAATTAAGAAAATGTAAATATATTTTGATTTATGTAGGCGTCTGCGAGTGTACTAATATGAATAAGATATTTGCGGATGTATGTGAATAATATTATAAGGACCAAGAATACCATCATAAATGAACAATGCATTACAAATCAAATGCATTGACATGTTCATTCTCTGAAGCAGTTTTAAACTCAAAAATAATGCACCAGCCAAAAGCAATGAAATATGATCCATGTGACCAAATGAACTTTGTCAAAAAATTATTCATCACTAACCTTGAACAATTTACAAATTGCTTATTTTAACTTGTGAAGTGATATATTCCCTACTCACTCATCACTCTTCAGCATGTTGAGAAAACCTTGAGTTTACACACAGCTAGTAACAAGAGAAGTCAAGATTTAAACCCAGATCATCTTGTTGCAAGGCCTGTGATCACTAGTACGTAAAATAAATGATTAAATGAATGGTACCAGGAGTTTCGGCAAGGAATGTTTAGAATGTCGAGCAGCTTAAGCAGCAGAACAGATTTCATGTGAAATCATAGGCATCAATTAGGCACCAATAATTGCTTATCATGTGAGTAAAGCAAGGAAAGCAATAAGTAATCTGGAAGTACAGTGAAAGCGAAGGGAAGAGGGTTTTGATGTGTTACACGTACAAAGGGGTAAATCTAAGTACATGTCTGAGTCTTTACATCAGCTTTCTGAAAAATCTTTTCTTATTTGCTGATGTGTTATGAGCACTCCATGAGTGCATTAGATGCCTAGTGCCACCTAGTAAATATTTGTGATTCTAGTCGCTGATAAGGTAGATAGTCTCATTACATGATGGCCATGAGGGTGTTCTTCAGTTAAGGATTACAGGAGTTCAAGGTCAAACTGCAAATTGTTCAATCTAACTACAACAGAAACTACTGAAGCGACAAGCAGCTGAGTGTTCTGAGGAAATGCATAGAAATGAAGCTTCTTTAAGCAAATATTAAGGTTCAGGTATTATGTCTCATGCTGATTCTCAAAGCATTCATTCATTAGCTGACTTCACATCAGATGGTGAAAAAGGGAGCATAGGTGTGCCAGGAAGTGAAATAAAATGAACAAATCTCAATTTGTTCTTTGAACATAGTAATAAAATTGTTTTTCTATTTCTGGCTTATTTCACTTGGCATAATGTACAACAGGTCTCTCATGTTGCTTTATTTCATTTCTCAAAAAATAAAAAACCAGTCAGACTTGTTTTTTTAAATTAGAAGAATGTTACCAAGTAAAACAAAATGGGAAAATTGGGAGATATTGGTCAAATGTATACATTTAAACAGTTGTAAAATGTATGAATTCTGGGCATTTAATGTACAGTATTCTTAGTATCGTTAATAAAGATATTTAAGTAGATATCTTTCATTAAGAAATTTAGTAGTGTAAAATATAGTATAAATATATCTTAGAACTTAATTTTTACAATTCCAAATATTAGGAATTATGATTTGCACATTATTTAAACTTTAATATTGTTCCCTAAATATCAATTTTTTCCCCTAAATTTATCACGGATTCCTTGAACAATGGCCATGTGGTAGTTATACAGCAAAATTCTGTCTTACATATAATGAATATAAGGGACTATATAATATAATGGAAACCTTATATTGTTACATATTTTATATTTGTCACTCTCTCAGTTCTTATGAAAGCATTTATGTACTTAACATATTGAAAATCTGAAGAACAGCAAAAAAAATTAATACATAAATATGACTGCAGACAAACAACAATAAAAATTTGCAATCTTTTTGGGGAAATACACAAACACTAGTATGAAAAGAAAGCATGTATGAACCTTTTAGTATGTATATTTTACTTTTAAATTTACATACTGGATCTCATCTTAAAAATCCCATTTCTTTACTAGCTTTGAGTTCATCTATAACAGCATTTGAGGAAAGGGAGACAGAAGTACTTACTTGTGATGCTATTTCTCGAGACTGACACAAAAAGAAGGAAAAAGAGACACACAAAATATAGTTTAAACAATGACTACACAATACATACATGAAACAATCAGCAACAGAGACAAAATGTAACATATCCACATGACACAAAATATAATAATGTGTTTCTTATCATTGGGCTTTTTTGTTCAAAGTTAGATCAAGTAAAATTATGATTCTTAATGTTTACCAAAGTTGTTTTTATTTTTAGGTTTTTTAAAATTCTCTACATATGATAAGAAAAGTAATGCAATTAGGAGCCAGTAAAATAATAGATAATAGATGATGAAGCTACTATATGAATAAGAA
Source organism: Zapus hudsonius (assembly GCA_004024765.1). Classification (NCBI taxonomy): domain Eukaryota; kingdom Metazoa; phylum Chordata; class Mammalia; order Rodentia; family Dipodidae; genus Zapus; species Zapus hudsonius. Next base: position 9,006 of record PVHP010016767.1, on the reverse strand, counting down.
TATTTGACATAATTATTTAAATTGAATAATTATTAGTATTAAAATGTGTGTGTATTTTTAATTTGGGGTTTTATAGTGAGTTTCTTACATATACAAGTAATTAAGTTGAAGAAATAATGTAAGTTTTCACAGTGGTTATAGAAACTCTAAAATATTTTATGGATATATTTTGCAAAGATAAATGATTAATAATATATTTAAATGCTATTTTCCATTCCTAGAGGTATGATTCACATATTGCAGATATTACTTAACATGCACAGTTTTGAAGGATAAAGCATATATTAATCATAAAGATTATTAATAATCACAATAATTGATTCCACATATTGTGTAAACCACCAAAGATGTTGGAAATTTAATATGCTTTAAAATGAATTGGTGTCTTCCCTGGTGAAATTTTTGCTGGTGATAGTACATTTCAAGAAAATGAGTTTTTCAGTGAACTGGAAGACTAAACAAAAATAAGGATGTACCTTTTTCTCTATCTAACCTCAAATCTATAGTTATAAATGCATTTATTTATTCAGAATTCCTCAGATTTTCAAAAAATGGCACCATACCATACCCTGTATGGAAGTTAAATGCCAGTAGAAACTTCCTCATAAAACATTTAAATTTTAGCAATCTATAATAAAACATTATTATTCTTGAAATGAAAAGTAAGAATATTCTCAAAAATAGAATAAGTATAAAGAAATACATACATAACATTTTATAGGAAGTTTTGCTACCAAATAATTTCAGGTACCTTTGGAGACTGCTGTGTGGGAATACTTGTGGAGGAACATAAGGCTCACCTTTTGTGTTGTTACAGAACTATGAGACGTGTTCCTTCCTGGACTTGATTTTGGAAGCAGTAAAATCCTATTATCTGTAAACATCTTCTTAAGTAGAAAGAAACAGAATGTGGCAGAGCACTTTGGGTATGCTGACACGAGACTCAGCTCAAGGGAAAACTCAACCAGCACCTGCTTTCTTTCCATAGTTTTCTAGGTACCATGTGTACCCTCATGTTAACAAGAATTTATAATACAATAGAGTGGAATTAAGCACCTTAAACTATAAACTGAAGAAATAACCCAACAAATGGGTCTCATATTGCTGCCGAAATCCAATCAGCCTATGAGTTGTCTGGTTTTAAATGCACAATTCAACTAGTAGGAACAATAGTAGCACCCAAAATCATTCTTCCTTTCTTTGGTCTCACCTTCCTCTTTCTCTCTCTGTTTCTCAGTACTTGGTTATTTCTTTCACAGTTTCTATTTTTCTCTATTAATAAGTTTTTCCTTTAAAAAAAAAAACTGAAACAGATTCTCACTCAAGCTCACAATTCCCAGCATCATGAGTGCTAAGATTTCAGGTGAATGCCTGATGCTCTGTTGACCTTGGACTCTAGACACAGAGGGATTGAGAACCTTTTTTGACATAATTCACTGTCTTTAATATCCATAATCTTGAAGGAGCAATGCAATTTTGTTTGGAACCAAATTGAGGACGTGACATGACTAAATGCAATCTATAAGATCTAGGTTAGTATTTATTTCATGCATACCCTTTTATTGTGAATAATGATGTTCTATCCCTAAAGCTAGTAATTGTCTTTTTGATAATTGCTTATATGTGATTACAGAGAATTCTTCTTAAAGTTTTTGAATAAGATCTAATCTTAAAAATAGACATTCCTTGTTGGGTGAGAAAGTAGTCAGCTTTGTTAATAACTACAGTTTTGAAAGGACTATCAGCTTCCTAAGAAAGGCCATATCTGACTTTCTGAAACTAATTATTGAATGAAGCTCCACAAATCTAGTGTATTCCTTTAGTTTAAGAGGAAGTTAGCATTTTGGGCCTTGATGAATTATTTGAACTTCATAATTTTAGGGTTTGTGAACCATCTAATATATGCAAATGGTACAAATCATAGGTATTTCATTTCTTTAGAACCACTCAGCTCTTACTCTGATTTTATACAATCAGATAGAAATAATGTTTCCCTTGTCACATAAAACCAAGTGCTAGGCTGGAGAGATTGCTCAGCGGTTAAAGCTCTTGCCTCCAGTGTCTCAGGCCCCGGGTTCAATTCTCCAGTACCCACATAAGCCAGACACACAGGTGGTGGCCCTGGTGCGTGCTCTCTCTCTCTCTCTCTCTCTCTCTCTCTCTCTCTCTCTCTCTCTCTCTCTCTCTCTCTCTCTCTCTCTCCTTCTCTCTGACCCTCTCTTTCTCTTCTTGAAAATGAATAAACAAAAAAAAAACCAAGTGTTTTCAGAGTTAAGATGAAACTGATCTTCTTTTCTATGAGTGTGCTTTGTTTTTAAAAAGGATATTAAGTTGAGGGCTCACTTTAATGGTGTTTTTGCAACTTGCAAAACTATAATTGAACTAGAAACTCTTCATTGTATTAAATGAAATCTCTAAAGGAAGAGAGAGAATATACTGACTCTTTAATCAGTGACCAGAGAAAGAAAATCTCTTACATTAGGAATTTATGCTCATAACGTTCATACTCAACCATCATGTCCAATGTATGGCACATGTATAGCAAAAATAATTTTGCAGTTATGCATATATTTTGTTGAAATATTTGCCTTTTAACTTTATTTTTTGCTTTACTTTTCTACAATATTAAAAATATAAAAATTGAAATAAAACACATGTAGCGAGTGATAAGTTCAATAAGGGAAAACAGGAAGTGTCATGTCTAACTCAGTTTTCCCTAGTGTGCTTATGTATATGGGCTTCTAGGGGCTTGAAGCTGGGGAATTCTTTCAATGAGAAATTTATAGGAAAAATTGGCCATAGTAGAGTTAAATTACTCATTGGGGACAATGAGGATAGTCAGATATACTTTCTCTACTCAACTTACACAGCACAAAACAAAGCATTTACTAATATAAAATAACTGACATAAATATGGGTGAATTGATCAAGGGAAGCATTTACTATATTTAAATGCACAAAGCAGATGTAAAGGTGAGACTCCCACAGAATTTTATATGGCAACTCATTCTGTAATTACCATGAACAATTCAGAAATGCTTTGTGTAGACCGGATGTTTATGTCCTACCAAAATCATACGTGTGACTGGGACCCACAGGTCAATGGTGTTGGTAGGAGGTGTGGAGCAGGTCAGAGTCCTCCAAGGGCCCTTGTGCCAGGCCCTTGCACTATGGGAAAGTGCAGTGCTGAGGGTGACGAGGCAGGTTCTCCCCAGGCAACCAGCTTGATGGATAGCTCCTAGCAACACCCAAATCAAATTTCTACGTTTTTAATAAGGCCTTGACTCTATAGTATGTTATTACAGAAACCTTAGCAGACTAAGAAATTGTTGTCACTTTGGTTTGTATAAAAGTTTTTTTTTTTTTTTTTTACTTTCTGGTGTATTTCTACAGTGATTTGGAATTTCTCTTTGTGACAAAAACCAAAGAGATCACATTTAAAGAAAAACTTGAATTCAGAAACTACAACGAGGAAAAACTGAATAATTTCCTAATACCCACATATCCATCTACATAAATGACAAATTATAACTATTAACAAAAAAAACCCAAAATTATCCTAGTAATCCAATGCTTCCAATATAGCTCATTTTTTACATGGATGGTTGATTTTCATAAAATATGTTTAATAATCATCTTGATGACTAAAAAAAACATATAACTGATCTGAACCTTATTGTTGAAGTGAGTTTTCCTAAGACCTAAAGAAAGTAGTATCTACTAAGTTGCCTTTGTAATTCATGATAACTTTATAATTCATGAAAGTAGTATCTACTAAAATGTCTTTGGAATTCATGATACCTTTTTTCAGTAGTGTCTGAAAAAGTAAATATTCCAGAAATATAAATACAATTTACATTAAATAATATAAATATTGAAAATATTGTATTTTATTTAAATTTTTCCATTTCATAAAATAATCTAATTTGAAGGGCTGCATTTTGCTAAAAATATAAGTTATATGGACCCACATAATGTGATATATCAAAATATGGACAGATTTTAGCTGCATGCAGGCACCAAAAGTTTTCCTTCCATACTCATAATTCCCTGATGCAACTACTGGGTTTTCTTGCAGAAAGCCAGACACCATCCCTGGGGGTTTCTTTTGGTTCTATTGTGGTCTTCAAAGTACAAATTGAGTGATATAAATTACATTCTTAATTGTTCTTTTTGCTCTGCTTCCTTCCAAATATTAATGTATTCATTTGGAGAATATTTTAGAAATCTGTTACTTTGAGGACTTTTATTAAGTCTCCGAATCTCAAGATCACTTAGAATGAATGTTATTTGACAAGGGTCTAGAAATAGTTAGTTCTTGATCTGCATAAGACATCTAGGACTCAGAATTCATAACCCAACAATATATTGTGAAATTCAGACATAGTTTACTGAAACAATTGACTTACAATTACTGAAGAATTGAACCAATTATATTGTGATAAAATGATTTTTAACTTTCTATGGAATTGTGAGGAAATCAGTTTTCAAGTTTTTTAATTGCTATTCATCAGAGTAAACATCAGAACAAAAGTGCCTTGATATCTCCAAACCTCAGATGTAGTAAGTTTCTGTGATTCCGTCCTATAGATTCCAATGGGAACATCTCCAGTTGAAGAACATAACTTCTGATATAGTCTGGCATATGTTCTGATCCACAAATCATCCTCAGTGATTTTCATCTATGACACACATCAAGTATTTAAAAAATAAATGCTTCAGAAATAAAAATATGGTGACTTTTAATTTTACAAAGGCAGAATCCATTACTAATTTAATATCTCAGAGTAGCATTTCATGTCCTCATTCATTTATTAAGTTTATTCATTTTACTCCAAACAGCTTATTCTCGGATTTCACACACACACACACACACACACACACACACACACACACACACACACAACCCTTTAACTTAAATTGAAGTATTCAGTTTGGGGAAGTATGGCATTGTAAAACTAGTTCAGAATAAGTAACAATACCACTCTGTTAATTGACAGGGAGACATTTAAGGCATGTAGAGAGTTTTAAAATAGGGTAATAACAAGAAAGTACTATTGACATTTCATTCATATAGTTAGTTGATGCTTAAAATGCAATGTGCAGAGCACTCTCTCTGTTATATAACAAAACCAATGTATTCCAATGGTCCCATTGGTCATTAACAATACTTTTATTGAAATATACATGTTGCAGAATGATGTCAGGGATAAACATAGAGCACTAGAGTTCTTATCCCCGTTTGCTTTTTATAAATCTAAACTGTTAGCAAATATCTGTATTCTACTTTGAATTCTCTTTTATGAAACAATGAGAGGAGATAGACATTGTGAAACAGGCTTGTGGTGCCATCTGTTTGGAAGGATGAGGTTACAAGATCCCTTGCTCTCAGGAGTGAGGCCAATCAGAGAAACATAACAAAAGCCATCTGAAAAAAATAATAAAGCAAAAACCAGTGGGTTGTACTCCATGGTCACTGTGTTCATGGACAGTGCTACATGTGGTCTCTGGCCACGTCACTATCAAACTGAAAGATAGACAAAAACAATTAAAACAATAACTTGAGTCAGGCATGGTGGTGCACTCATTTACTCCCAGCACTTGGGAAGCAGAGATAAGAGATCACTGTGAGTTTGAGGCCAGCCTTGGGCTACAGAGTGAGTGCCAGGTAAGCCTGGGACTAGAGTGAGACCCTATCTAAGGGAGGGAAAAAAAAAAAACTTTTTCTGAATTGTGTAGAGATTGCCTATTTACAATTACTGTTAAAAATATTGTTCTTAAATTTTTAAGCAATGAACCCTGAGATATAACTTTGATCACATATTGGGAAATGAGAATAGAAAATTAACAGAAGATGATGGTAGATGGATTTCAGCACTTTCTATCAAAACACTCTACTATCTCAGAGATTATTAACTTACAGAACACAGAAACCCCGATCCTGGTATAGTGTCCAGCCCCAGTAGCAATCTGGTGATAGAAATCATATAGTCCTTCACAAATGACTGCAATATAAGCAAAATATGCATTTACTATATATTAGAGATAGGCATAATCGTAAATTCTTCTGAAAGATTACTTCTTGCTCCATATCATTAAGGCTTCATATAAAATAATTAAAATCTATATTGTCAATATCTTAAATAAACATGTATATCTAAGTTAATAAAAAATATAACAAATAATTATCTTTTAGAAATATCTTAGTACACTTAAATTTTATGTGCACTGCAAGGTATAATACTACATCTTTTAATAGCCAAAAAAATATATTAGCTGAAATAAAATGGTATTGTTAGTTTAAAGTAAACTTATGATGGAACAATTCAACCATATTTTCTTTCTCACTAGATTTATTTTTATAGTAAAATACAATGAATTTCTAAAATATATTTATTTTTACTATATATTTTCTTTAAAAAATCATTCCTGTTGGAAATTCTTTAAAATAACTGAATCATCATATTTACTTGAAATGACAGAACATATAACTTATTTATAGAAACACAGGCAATACAATATGTGACGTATTACAGAAGTCATACTCAAATGACATTTTACAACTGAATATGTGGCCTACGGATAAGAGTACCATCTTAGCATGAACAAGGCTCTGGGTTCAAATCCCAACCACCAACAAAAAGAAAATAATTCCAAAAAGTTCAAGAACCACTAATAACCAATTAAAAGTCGAGACAAAAGAAAATTGTTTTCTAGAATTTTTTAATTCTGATGCTCTCTAATAATGTGTTTTAAAACAAGTCACAAAATAAAGTTATAATTAATATCCAGCAATTTTACAATGTAATTTAGTATTATAATACACTTGTATTGTGAAGTCTTTCTGACAGTTTGTGAGATTTTTTTTGTCATGTATTGGATTAAAGAAAACAGATTCAAAACTCAAAATCATAATTTTAGTCCATTTTTTCTGCAAAACTTTAGAAAATACCTATTTTCTCTATGTTTCAAAATAAAAAGGAAGCAAAACTGCACTCATTTAAAAGATTATAAAAGCTTGCACAACTTTTCAAGCTTTACCACTGGAATGGAAAATTCTACAGCTCAGTAATATGAAAACCACAGGTATGCAGGAATATAATACACCTAAGCATTTGTTTACTATTGATAAGAAGTCTTTAGTTTCAGGATTGCTCTTCAAACATGCTCTTCAAACAAGATTGGTGCTGCAACTTTCTCTTTAAGAGATTATAATCGTGTGTGTATGTTGTGTTTGAAGTAGGTGTCTTTCCTCCTGGAGTACCTAGATAAAGTATCTGGAAACTCGTAGGCAAATATGAGCATTTATTCCTTGGTGTGTTTGCATTCATCTGGATAAGCAGATGGCTCCTGGCATTGCCAGAAGCATATTCCTAAGCAAAGCCCAGAAGAAAAGCTTTATCTCTCTTTGGATTTGTTTGTTCAGCCAAGTAGTTATAGACAAGTACACAAAGTTATATCATCAGATATGAATAATAAAATGTTTAAGAGCTTAATTTGTGGTGCTATAAAATTAAGTTTCATGAGTTCCCTTTTTTCTTTTAAAGAGAATAATTAGATGTTATAACTCATCAAAGAATACAAAACATTTCTGTTACTTGTTTGCAGAAATAAAAATGTTTATGATTTATTTGAGTGAAAGATACTTCCTATATTTCTCTTAGCAATGATGAAATAACAATGCTAACTTGGAACTCACAGACTGACTAAAAGATTTTTGTTATTGTAAAAATTATATTTCTCTGAAATAAGCCATAATTATTAAATGCTTAAAATGTTCATAGTTGAATTTACTGAAAATTTAGTATTTTATTTCAACTCTAGAAAAAGAAGTATACTGTATGCAATGATATATTTTATGTTATTTTTAGTATTTTTATTAAATAGAAGAATCCACTGATATACTAAGATATGAAAATATATTACAAAAACCTAAATTTCATGGGACACTTGTTCTCATAAATTGCCTTAAGTAATTTCCATAGATTTTTCAAAATAATATATCAGGGGCTGAAAAGATGAGTTATTGGTTAAGGCAGTTGCCTGCAAAGCAGAGGGACCCAAGTTTAATTCCCTAGTGCCCACATAAAGCCAGATGCACAAAGTGTGGCATGTGTCTTGAGTTCATTTGTAGTAACTGGTGGCCCTGGCATACCCATTCTCTCTCTCTCTTTCTCTCTCTCTGCTTCTTTCTCTCTCATTATTTCTCAAATAAATAAATGAATAAAACATTTTAAAAGTAATAACATTATATCAAAGTATTCATTGTGTCACTATATATATAAATTTGCTGAATTTCTTCAAACCAATTTTAAGTAAAGAATTTAAGATGTCATTATCATTTATTTTTTAGTGAAAAATCTAAGCAAAATCTCACCACAAGGGAGCATAAAATAAAAGGATTACTTTGAGGTCAAGGTCAGCCTGAGCTACACGGTGAGTTCCAAATCAGCCTCAGCAAGAATGAGAACCTACCTCAAAAAGAATATATATATATATGTGTGTGTGTGTGTGTGTGTGTGTGTGTGTGTGTGTGTGTGTGTGTGTGTGTGTGTGCTACATCTAAATCAACCATTTAGAGAGTGCCAAAACAAAGAGGTAACGCATACCTGATACAGAAGTGTGTCCACCATACTGATGCTGAACACTCTCCCAGCTGCAAAAGGCAGTCGAAACATGAAGGCCAAATTAGACCCTCTTTCACGTTCTTTCTGTTTAGAAATTAAAGAGAGAAGATTGGAAAACAGTCTACTTTTACTGCCCTGGTGTTTTGATATATTTTCATAACATATATGAGAAAACTTATTCACATATTATTATTCTCAGCTAGAAATAGGTCCTGCCATCATTTAAATTGATTTTAAACGTCCCTTTAACTATTATAAGTGATTTTTCTTAATCTGTTGGAATACCAAATGATTATAAAAGACTAATCTTTCATATGTAAAATGTTTACTCTTTATATAATAGATAGCATAATACAAGCAAAAGTAATTTAATCTAATA